>ML836845.1:17582-61192 GCA_009831015.1 Picea engelmannii | reverse complement strand
TATCTCCGATGGGCTAGGGTGTGTCTCTCAACACCGAAACCGATCAATGGTGGTGGTTTCCTCCAGAAATCCACAAAACAGTAAGATCGGCTCTCCTCCTCCTCTGGGAACTCTCAACATCAAATCATAACAATGCATAATGAGGAATTAGGTCAAATTCCTCCCTTTATACCTTTCCCAATCTAATTCACCATTGACCTCACTTAAGCTAGGTGCTTTTCCTCCGAAAGTGATTAATTAATTAATTAAGTCCCCCTTTAACACCTTTTCATTCTAATTCTTCATTGACTTAGGCTTGAGTGACTTTTCCTAAGTATTTTGGCTTAATTCATCGTTTAGCCATCAATTCCTCCTTATTTCTCCATCTTGTTCCCTGTTTATGCCTGACTATAGTCTACGGGAACATATAGACTACTAAGTCACTCCCTGTTGGCCTACTCTTGGGAACGGGACATCACAAAGTAAACAAAACAAAAAGGAAAAGAGTTTTGGATTTTTTAAAAATATAGTGTTTGATGGGAGAAATCAATGTCAAAATCCTAGGGCTAATGGGCTCAAGAAGACTTCTTTTAAATGGCCTATTTTCTTATGGATTAGAAAATGAAAATAAGGCTATAAAAAACTCAATAATTTCCACTTTGTTATCCACCAAGTTGCACTAAGATGGACTTGCAGTTGAATCGCCAAAGTTTGAACATTGATATGTTCAAAATCAGAGTTCAGAAGTCCAGCCAGTCAATATGACCACTTTTTCGCATTTCCATCCCCTCAGGGGAAATTGTAATAAAATGTAGCTAGCATGTTGAACTTGTAAAAGACAGTCTCCTAAGACTAAATCATGAGTGCACATCTCTAGAGTGTTTTTTTTACTTGTTAATTATTTCTCACCTGAATGAATTTTCTAAGGGAGTTATAATTTTTTAGTTTTTTCACTCAATTCCTCCAAAGCTAGAGTGTGTACTAATGGTGAGGCCTTAGCTTGGAAAATCTAAGTCTAGTGTCTAAATGTTTATATTACCATGCTAGTCAGTAATAGAGTCATATGGAAATTGCGCTAAGTCCCTCATAGGATTTTTTAATGTTTTTAGTAAATAAAAAAAATTCCATTAAACGGGATATTTTAAATGTAATTTAGTCATAAGTTTACAAAGTGGTATTAGTCATATGCCTTGGGGGTATTCGTTTTTGGACTTAGAATACCCACTTTACCTAGGTACCCACTTTTGTGAGTAAAATTAGTGATTTTAATCACTTTAAAATTAATTTTGCTCACAAAAGTCAATAAAAGACATAAAAAATCAGAAAAATCGGTGAACCTATTTTTTGGGAAACATGTCTGGGACATGTTTTGAGTTAACTCACCCTCTCTTGGACTTAATTGAGCCTTGTTGGACATCGTCAAGAAGAAGTCCGATAAAGAAAAGTATTACTTGACATCTTTGGATGGGAGAAAGATGTCATTACCAGTGGATGGATCTCTTCTCTGACCCTATGTTCAGACCACATGACTTCTTCAGGGCCCAGGCCCCAGGTAAGTAGGTAGGTCATCTTGCTTTCCTTGCATTTGCATCTTGATTGCTCATGTTAGTTTAGATGCATTTCATATTTCATTTTGCTCTACTTGCATATTGATTTCATGTTTAGTTTAGAAATTTTGAAAAAAATGCTAAAAAAATTATTTTTTAGATCAGTTTCATTTTTGGATTTTTGACATATATGGACAAAGGATGAACAAGGCCATCCTACTATTAGCGCGTTTGCTATCTTAGTGTGTGTGGGCACAGGTCCGGTAAGGACGGTCTATCAGAGTACCACAGATGGTGTTGTTGATGCACCTACCTCATTTTGTTGCCATTGATGTTGTTGTTCTAGCTTCGTGTTGTTGATGTTATTCCAACTTTGTGCCATTAATGTTGTTGTTCCAGCTTCGCGTTGTTGATGTTGTTGTTCCAGCTTCGTGTTGTTGATGTTGATGTTCCAGCTTCGTGTTGTTGATGTTGTTGTTCCAGCTTCATGCTGTTGATGATGTTGATGTTTCAGCTTCATGTTGTTGATGATGATGATGTTACTCCAACTCCACGCTACAGATGATGAGGATGTTCAGTTTCTACTAATATTGATGATGAGAAAAACTTTCGATGATCTACATATATGACCGATAGTGTTCCCGATGATGATGACGATGTCCCCTCCTCTTGATGATGTATTGAGTCCAACCAGTTGCTATTAATGTTTTCAGTGGAATAACCTTCTTGTTAAGGGGGAGTGTTGAAATATTGTAACTTCGAAGAATATTCTACCTGAGAGAGAGTTGAATAATGTTATTATATTATATTTAATTAGACCCTATTGTGCCTTGAAAGTTAAATATAAATTAAGAGGGTAAAGTGACACGTCGGCCCAGACCTAATTGTAGGCTGGCCACACCACTATTTATAAGAGAGGCCAGTGCCTCATTTAGAAACACACACACACTTATCTCTGCAGTGCGCAAGTCTTGGAGGTGAAACTGCTACAATTAGGGGTGACGTCAAGGAGGGTTTCTGGTCTATCTCTTGGTATTTCTTGGTCAAGTGGTGTGCTACTCTTCCTAATGAAGGAGTAGAGGAGGATCTTTTGTTCGGTCTTTGGTCTATCTATATTGAGGAAGTTTTGTTGGGTTTTCTTCCCCATAAGGGTTTCCCAGGATAATATGTGTCTCTATTGTTTCTGTGATTGCCTCTCTTTTAATGATCTTATTTATATAGCTAATGTGCTAAATGATTGTAATAATAAAGAAGAACCGCAATTGCTAGATGTATAAGTAAAACTTCAACAAATATAAAGCCTAACTAAGTCAACACTAAGAACTTAGGGATAAGTCTCACAATGTAATCAATGTTTCTTATTGTGATATCTTTCTTGTAATACACGTTGTGGCTTTCACTTGATCAAAAGAGTATAATACGTTAGTAGTGTTTGTATCACTAAAATTTTACACCATATCTCTAAACTTTAAAGTAAACCCACTCATGTCGTACCTATCCACATGGGAATTATGTTGAGGAAAAGGGGTAAAACCAAGGCTGACCCATTCGTTTATTAGTTGAGAAGAGTCTATTGGGTTGTTAACTATTGTTAAATGCCTTATGTTGAAGACAATGAATTAATCTGGGAATGTGCTATTAAAATTGACTTAACTCAAAGGTTCTCACTCAAGGTGTTAATTGTTTGAGCTGCTAACAAATGACCATTTTTACTCTTAGCTTGGGAGTTTGGCCAAAGACTTTGGTAATGCCTTCCATGGGAAAAGTTAGGGGCAACGACTCTGTCCCAAACCCACAACAACAAGGACTAGAGAAGTAATGGGTTCTCTTCCTACTAAGATCTCTAGGTATAGTTCAAATATTTGGACAAAGATACAAAGAAATGTCATAGATTGGGAGCAAGGACTTCCTTTTGAATCTTCAAACCCTACACTAAGTTACACAACATTGGTCTAGAAGGCATAGTCAATGCAGTCGTAAAGGACTTTGATTGGTTAGCAAGGGCATCGTGTGAAGCTTCAATGTGTGAGACTAATAGGAAGGCTCATGTATTAGGCTTCAAGCATTGAAGGCCAAATTGAGATGCCGTGGAAATTTGAAGTCTTGGTAGCACAAGTTGGGTGCCAAAGTGGGAGGGGGGACATTTCAAAGAAGAAGCAACAGTGCAATTCATGCCACACACCAGCTGAGGAGTCAAAGCTACTAGAAGCCACACAAAAAGGAGAACCAATGTCAACAATTGTCCAAGTACTCTAAAACAACAAAGTAGGGCCTATGAATGGAAAGTAGCCCTCAAACCATCAAAGAGTCTATGCATTTGTTGCAAAACTTGGAGACATGTTAATTGCTAAACAATTGATAAAAAATTGGGTCTTGGGGAATTAAATTGCTTGAACAACCTTCTAAGGCAAAACGACTAGATCCTCCAGAAGATTGAAAATTGACTAAGTAACATGGCCTTGGTAAAATTGTCTATGGGAATTCAAGGCCTCTAGATCTTGCTTGGAAACCCTAGGTAGTCAAAACTTCAACTCCAAAAATTAACTAAGTATTGGGTTGTGCGAAAGGATGTCCGCAAGAAATTGGAGCATTAGGGATTTGCATCAAAGGCCAAAAGGTCAAGAACTTGAGAAGGAATAGAAATCTAGATTTCAAAAGCGCCTAAACACATTCAGAAGGTGTGGGTATGCTACAAAATTGGCCATGTTGCCACCTTTATACACGCCTCGCATAGCGTGGAAGAAATATTCAATCCACTAGGTGTGTAATCTACGAGTTTATTTGTAAGCAAGAACAATATAACAATCTAATCTAGCAGCATATATGATTCATTCACTATCAAAGGATACATTCAATGATATATAAGCAAATGAGATGCATTCATCAATAAATTACTTCAAGAGAAAGGAAATGTTTGTAATGTAAATGCTTGAAGTAAAAGGCTAAAATGTAAATTAATTGAGACTAATGCCAATAGTAAGATAATGTTGTTGAAGAGAAGTATTGCAAGTGTTCTTGTAAGTTTATTAAGAGTTTATTAGGTGGAGTGACTGTTGTGAGTGCAAGTCACTATGTAAGATGTGTGCAAGAGTGATGACAGAAAAGTAAATTTAATCTAGATTTGGCCTCTTAGAGGCTATCCCTCAAATGGGAGGCTAAACTATGCGGATGTCCAACAGGGAGGATATCCCTCTGACTTCACACAATAGCTGAAGAAACTGTCGGAGGTCAAACACGAGAAGGACTATGTTCTGAGAGGGCCCGTTTGACTTCACACACAATTTCCCTGCGTTTCCAATTAAGCAATAGCAACCAAAAGATTTCCCTATTAAAACTACTCCGCACTGACCAGCCCCGGTTCTGTATGAGCTTACTTCCAGAGATCGAGACTAAGCTCACAGAGGAAGGGCCAGGAACAATACAAGGGGGAGCTGAGGGGATTGGTTTATTTGCCAAATTGAAACAACTAAAAATAAATTTCAAAAATTGGAACTAATCTAACAAATTGAAATCTAACCAAACTAATCTAAAGAAACGAAACCTACTCTAAATGTTTTGGGGTGCTTGTGATAAATTTTATGGTTAATTTTAGCTTTCTTTTAGGTGAGAATTGTAAGCTTGAGCAAAAAGAACAAAAAATAAACAATCACACAAAGACATTGTTCCCCTTAGGGGGGATGAAGAGTGGGGACTATGTGGCCCACTTATTTTATTAATGAGATTACAATGATCTTTTTGGGATGCATGTGGTCACTTATAGAAACGAGACCACTAAGCTTACAAGTTTTCCAAAGTCTTTATTGAAGAATGGGGTGCTCTCGGGTGTCCAGGATGCTCCGATTCCGCCAAAATCCAGCAGAGTCTCTCCTTGTCTGTTCACCAACCTGCACAAAACAGCAAGCAAACAAAGATCAAATTGTCCCAAAAACACTTTAGAAGTGTCTTTGGATCATATGAGAAAAACCCAAAAAAATTACAAAGTAAAAACTAAGAAAAAGGAGCAAAATGAACTAAGGAGAACAAGCTAGAAAGCTTGCTTCCTTAGGGTCTTTGGCTGTTGTTTTAGAGCAGCAAATTAAAAGCACTTTGATGCCAAATTTAGAGATGAAAATTCTTGGAAAATGACTACCTTTAAACCCTTAAAAAATTTGGAAGAAGAAGCTTGATAAAAGGAAACTTTTTCTATACTAGATCTAAACTTTAGATGAAACTTGCAAGTACAAAATTAGATCTAGTTTAAGTTATGCATGCCAAGTAAGAAATTAAAGATTTAAATTTAAATTTCAGATCTAAACACTTGCATGCAATGAAGTAACCAAAGAAAATTATATTTTCTTGGAGAAAGAGAGAAGGAAGATCTTGAAAGCCTTGAAATCCTTGGGCAATATGGAGTCTTCTTGACGGATCAAAGAGGGACTGTGTCTTTCTTTAAGATCTTGAAGAATGAGGCAAGTGCAACCAAGCCCAACCTCCTCTTCAAGTGTGAGAACCTGCAAACTTAGAGACTTCTTGCCAAACAAATTGTTAAAAGCATGATGCTACCTACAAAGATACTTTAAAAGAGCATGAACATCAACCAAAATGAACATGCAATGTAAAGCTATCAAATGTAAATGAGCAATAAGATTATAAAGCAACCTAGCTCTTCTAATCTTACCCTACTAGGAGACAACTCCTCGTGAAAGGCACAAATTAACAATTAGAAGAAAAAGCACAAAAGCAAATTATACCTCACATTTGGCACAATAACATAGAAATTCCACACATGAAAATGATACACCAATGTAGCCTCCAAAGCCTTTTAATTCCAATCTTGAATGATGATACAATAGCAAAAATACAACAAGCAATTCTTCCCAAGCTCCAACTAGCCAAACAAATGGGAGAATGCTTTTATTTATAGGGAAAGGGAAGCACTTCCCAAGGAGGGAGGGCAAACCACTTGGAAGGAAAAATGTTGCCAAGTGTGAGAGGTGGGGCTACCACCTCTCTCCTAACTCCCTTTGGTCGCCACTTGTGATAAAGAAGTGGAGAGGGAAGGCGCCACCTCTCAAAAGGTGGACAGCCTTCCTCTAGAATGCGCCACCTCTCCTCAAGAGGGGCGCACCTCTATTTGGTAGATGCTCTAAACTAAAGCTAATTCTAACTCAACTCACCCACAACTCCTTATGGATTGCCAACAAGGCTCAGTTAAGTCCAAGAGAGGATGAGTTAACTCAAAACATGTCCCAGACATGTTTCCCAAAAAATAGCTTTGCTATTTTTTGTCTTTTATTTGTCTTTTTTTTACCTTTAGTGAGTAAAATTAATTTTAAGTGATTATAAATCACTAATTTCACTCACAAAGTGGGTACTTAGGTAAAGTGGATATTTTGAGTGTAAAAACGAATACCCCCAAGGCATATAATGCCTCCTAGTACCATTGTTTTAACTTATGACTTATTTACAATTAAAATATTTTTTTTTGCAGGAAAATTTTTATTAACTGAAAACATTAAAAAAAAATCTTAGGAGGGACTTAGCGCAATTTCCATATGACTCAATATTGATGACTAGCATGGTAATATACATTAGACACTAGACTTAGATGACCAAGCTAAAGCCTAACCCTTAGTACACATTCCAGCTTTGGAGGAAATGAGTGAAAAAACTCAAAAATTATAACTCACTTAAAAATTAATTCAAGCAAGAAATAATTAATAAATAAAAAAAACACTCTAGAGTTATGAACTCGTGATTAAGTCTTAGGAGGCTAAACCTTTTACAAATTCATCATGCTAGATTCATCTTATTACAATGCCCCATGGGGGGATGGAAATGCGAAATAAAGAAGAAGAAGAAAAAGTTGGCCATAGTGACCGGCTAGACTTCTGAACTCTAATTTTGAACACATCCATGTTCAATCTTTGGCGGCTCAACTGCAAGTCCATCCTAGTGCAACTTCGTGGGTAACAGACCCTGTGATCATCAACTAAGATACAATCCCCATTAGCCAATTTCTTCTCAATTTAGAAGATGAGCTTATTTGGCCTAAATTCAAAAAAACAAAGCACTTACTAGACATTATTCAAAGTTAAACCAGGTAACTTGAAAAACATATTTAGGCATCAATTGCCAAACATGGATAGCTACAACTAGGGATCAAAAAAAAGTTACTAGTACCCCACCAAAACGCAAATGCCTAAAACCATGCCACCAGAGATCAATAACTTGGGTACACACTTTTTCAAGTAGTTGGATATTGTGATGTGCACACTTGCAAATAACACATTATGGAGCTCAGGGGGTTGTTGAAAATTTTGTTGGGTATTTGGCCAATGTTGTGCCATCACATGTTCAATTCAAATCTCCTGGGTGAGGCACAATAGTCTACACTGGTGAGTTTATTAGGGCTGTAATCTACAAATGTGGGGAAGCATCCCTTGGGTTTCACCACAAGGCTTTCCTTGGAAAAAAATACACATTATGGGATTTAATACATTGGTTAAAGAGCAGCAAAAGTCTTAGAAAGTGAGATGCCTATTTCCCTTGGAGAGGATTTGCAGAGCGAGTTATGTTAGATTACATCCCTGCGGCAATGCCTGGTATTTACGTCTAAGTGAGTATAGCCACCCAACATAATTCATATATAATTTAAAAAATTGGAAAGATTTTTAATCAGAATTCTTAAGTGAAAATTTTGCAATGCCTTCAAATTATGAAAAGCATAGGAACCAAACAAAACCCTCGATGCTCTCAATTTTCTTTAGTTCACCGGAGACACCATAACTTTAATAAAGCCCTATGCTTATAATATTTGACAAAAAGGGTTATAGAGCAAAGAAGAATATGGAGACGAAGAAATATAAAATACCAAGTGCTTTGGAGGCTCGTTCACGGCTTCTAACCAGAGCATGAACGTCGTATTTCCCCGGGCTCCCCAGCAATAACTTGGTTACCTGACCACAGGTATAAAAACTGAATAATTTTGATCCATTCCATTCTAGATGAACTTTGATCGTTTCTCGTATCATATATGCAAAATGGAAGGCAAAATTTACCTCTAATCCGACACCCTTCGTACATCCAACCACCAAGACCTTCTGTAGTTGGCCCTCCATTTTTGCAGTGTGATAAAACAAAAATACATATCCCACTACTTACGCTCAGATATGAGAACTCTTGCCTTCATCTTCACGTAAATGGTTTTATATATTAAATAAACCAACAAGTCAACAGTGTTAATACTGGTTAGGTGTCGTCACTTTATGGTGCCCATGGCAGTGGTGGAGATTTAGTTCTTGATAATCAATGTTATAATAATTTAAATTTATCTTTTACTCCCTCTCAAATAGGAATATATTTATTTTTCATTTGTAGGTCAAATTCTTTTCACTTTATATTATTTTGTTTTTATTAATTACTTATTTTTCATTTGTAGGTCAAATTCTTTTCACTTTATATTATTTTGTTTTTATTAATTATTTTATGAAACAAAGCTTTTTAATATTTTTAAAAAACAATTTATTAAATTAATATTTTTAATAAAATAATAATTTTCAAAAATTTTAAATTTCACTTCTCCATTTTTTTATTCGTCTAAAATGTTATTAGTAAAACATAAATATCTCATTGGGGAGTGACTTTATTTTTAAGCATAGAAAATAAATTTAAAAATATCTAATATAGAATTTTCTAGAAGTGTTATGGTAATTTTTAAATTTTGTTTACTAAAAAATAGTGGTTGTCACTTTTAATTTTGATGTAACTAACTCTATATATTTTTATTTTGATGTTTTTATGAGAACAGTTATTTATTAATGTGATAAATTCTATAAATTCTTTATTGTATTCAATCTAGGATTTATTTACTTTCACTTCTTTTCATACTAAAAAGTTTTTTGGGTATGTGTTTTTATATTTTTGCAGAGGGAAATCAGTAACCACAAATCCTAGTATCCATCAACTCATTATAGATGAAGAGTTCAACTCTTGTTGCAATCATTATAACCCTTCCCAAAATCAATTGGAATTGGCACCAAGAGGTGGATTAATTCACTTGATAGGGGTCGAACCAAGGTCTCCAATTGGTAACCATTGAGCCGAGATCGATCGATCGATTGATCTATCCTCACTTTTGTTAATTTCTTAAACCCAACACCTAGCAGTTAATTATGAATAAATCACTTATTGAATAAAAGCACAGTTGAGTTATTAACCAAACATTACAGTCGAAGCATGAAACTGGAAACCAAACACATTGCACACGAATTTCTGGGTAAATTACCCCTGGAAAAAACCCAAATGAAAAACCAGTACCTTGTTGATTTTATTAGATAAAATCATGGGCTCTTGTCCTGGGATAATGACCCACCTGAGGAAAATACAAACCAGAAAATAGCCAAGCCTTACAAACCTCAAGATTAATCCTTCGATATTGTTGGTTGCTTGTTATCTCCCGTGTTGCTCCTTTGCTCCTTTCCTTGGCCCCTACCCCTGCACACTTTGATGGAAGTCCTTCTCCACCCAATCAATGAGATCTCACTCACTAATCACGTGTGTCACACAAGCACGTGAGAAAAGTGTCCATATTTGCTCCATTGTACTTTTTGTGTGTCTTATCCTCCCACTTTAGCTGCCTTTCATAATGTTGAATTAACCCTAAATCCAAAACCTTGGATCTCCAAAGTGATCAAGCGATGAGATTAAATCTCACCTTCACTTTATATCTAATGGATAGGATTTAATTAACTCACCTAAGTTACTAATGCCAAAAACTTAGGCATTTAACTTAATTAAACTCACATTAATTCTAAAAATACATTCACTTAATTAAAGTGAATCTCCTAAGTCCTAAGAGGTATTGATCTGGATTATTTACGACACGAAATGAGAGTGGAGATATAATAAAGAAATGTACAGAGATATATAAGATATCCAATAATATAACAGAGATATAACCATAAACACAAAATACAGTGATACACAATTTCTATTAATGAGCGAAATGTACAAAAATGTAGAAATACAGAGTGAAAGACTTGCTAGAATGGTGGCATCGTATCTCTGAGAAGAGATGTGACGGCTACTCGCATTCGCAAGAAGATGATTGTTACAATGAAGCTCCAAAGACTTTTTTAACATAAAGAAAATCCAAAACCCTAACCCAAAAAGATGAAAAGCCAACAATTTTGTGGACCCCGTTTTGGGTAGTTTGGTGTATCAACTTCCCCAGGGCGTAACTTTGGCATACGATCTTTGTTTGAGGCGCACGATAGCTCATTAGAAAGGTATCAACGAGGAGATTCATTCTGGGGGCTCAATCGAAGCCTTTGCCCATTGTTGAGGTGCTCGATCCCGAAAAAACTTCATTTAGGCCCTCAAAATGGCCCTGGAAGTTTAGGAATCGAAAAACTGCTAAAAATAGTAAATTGCAAGAAGACTGTTTTGAGCCAGTTGGAATAGGTGGGTGGCCACCGATTCAACCTAGATCAATCCTCCCTCCTTAGAAAGCAATGGTCTCCATTGCGTTGAATGCCTGGGGGAGAGGGAAAAGATTTTGCTAAATCTGCATCTTGATGAGTTGTTTGCCTTGCTGGAGAAGTTGCACTGCTTAGCTTGTTGAAGGTTGTTGCAAACCTGTGGCTGGAAGGGTTGGACCTGTTATCCCCATTTTGTTGATAACTAAGGAGATCATGTCTCGAGGCCCTCAGGTTGCAGATATGGAGTGTCGAGAGACTAGATGACCAGCAATACCCTTTGGCACAGATGGAAAACCCACTCACCACCACAGATGGTCACAGTTTTGCAGATGGCATCCACCACACCAATTGGCTTCTGAAAAGCAGTGGGCCTTGCTCCATGAGGTACAAATCAATATTATGGTGAGCATAATTTCAATATTTAAGCCATTTGATTATGTTGTATCTTAGATTGCTCTAGATTTCATGATATATACTTGGACATTGTGCCTTTTGCCCTAATTCACCTTGGTGGTTAACATTGTGCCCTAGTAAGTGGTTTTCCTTGGGGAAGGGTTTGCTACTGGGAACTCCCTTAATGAGCCATCGTACCATTCCCGGCCATACTTACCACTTTCCATCATTGTTCCCCTCCATTTCCTTATCTCTTGGGATTTTAGGGTGTATTGACACAAGAAGGAGTTGTCCCTCATTCTATGGGAAGAAGGAGCTAAAGGAATAGAGGGGTTGATGTTGGGTAAAAGATAAAAGCCTTGTATAAGCCTTCCAAATGCTTCGCCCAGGGATCACCCAAAAAAACAATGAAACACTTATCTTTGAATAAAGGGGACCCATAATATAATAAAGAATGCTTAAAAGGTTAGTTGAAGGATAGGAGGTCTCATCAAGAGCTGACCTAGCACGTCCATGAATATCTAGTGGTATGAAATTACCATCATCTGGTCACCAAACCAGGGTAATGGCTCTCAGTTGCATGGCTGAGAGAAAGGGGGCCTCATCACGAGGCAACCTTCTCATTTCCATTAGGTATTTGTGGGTGACATTGCCATCATTTGGTCACCACACCAGGGCAGTGACCTTCAACATCTCCTTATGCTATATTGAAAGAAAATAAAGAATGAAAGATAAAAGGAAATTGATGGGCTTGGAAAAAGTGCATTGTGGATGAAGGTACCACACACCCTCTACAAAGGCACCCATGAATGAGACACTACGACCCCTTGTATGTCATGAGCCCTATACCCATTGAGTCTTGACCCCAACCACTTCATCCACTTTAAATGGCTTAGAGAGGGATCTCTTGAAAACTCTCATTGGTCTAGGGAAAGATCTACCCAATAGGACACCTCGTCAACCCTCACATATTCAAACTTGACAAATCGCATAGTGTCTTTGAATTGTTAATTGTTTGATATATTGATCTTTGATGCACATGCTTGGATGGCTTATTTATTGATTGGATTCACTTATCATAATGTTAAGACTTGAGATCCTCTTGTGCACTTGTTTATGGCTATATTGATGAATGGTTGATGGAGGAGTGAAGCGTTAGCCTTGGATGATGTTTTTCTAGCTCTTATGGTGGATTATGTTGGCATTTCTCTTGATCTTGGTATGGTATTTTACTATTATGCTATATTTTTTGCAAGTCAAGTATTGTTATGATAGGAACTAGGTGGGAAGTATAAGGCCATACACCCCCACCATAGTCTTCATCATTTTATGCTTCATCTCATTGATTATACAAGGGCTTGCTAAGAGAAGTATAAGGGCATACACCCTCTTAGCTTAAACCCTAGCTAGATAAACTTACCTTGGGAAGTAAAAGGGTAACCCCCAAGGAGGTAGCTTCTCTATATCTTTGTTTATTTGATTCCATTAACCCAATAGTAAAGGCACTAGTCATACTTTTTTTTGCATTGGAGATATAAAATCATTGCCTTGGGAAACACATTTTTTGGTCTTTTGAGAGGTTTCTTGCTTGAAGTTGATTTGCCTCATTGAGAGGAGTCTTCCCCCACTAGGGCATCCCCTCTCTCCCACTGCTCTAATTGTTGTTACAAACTTTAACCTACAACCACTAGGTTTGCATAACCCTAGCTACTAACACTCTCATAACTCCTAAATTAACCCTAGACTAACTCCTAAATTTTGCTCACTTACTCTACTAACCAGGGCACATCTTTTGGGATAGTTCTTGGCACTTTTCCATGGTTGATTTTGTTGTTGCATGCCATTGAATGCTACAGCCATAAGGCTGCAAGTTTCTGCAAAAAACACATGTTTACAACAACCATCTTCTCTAGCTTCTTAAGTGCCATCTTTCAGCCTATATTCATTGCTAATCTTGATGTTGATTTACTTAACTAATTTAGATCTTTGTATGTTGATTTAGATATTTTATTTGCTGATATAAACTGTCATTTACTACTACAAATTAGGGACAACAAGCTTAACTTGTTGATCCAACTAACATATATCATTGCAAAGTGTATTTTCTTGTGTCTCGGGCAGGTACAATCATCCAGAGAAGTACTATACCTATGGGGAAACAATTACTTGACTTATAAGGCATCTCTTCCCACCTCTCATCCCACTTAGACTTGACCTCTAGGGGATTCATTTCATTTTATTTCCATCTCCATATTAATCCCCCTAAGGTCATCGGGATCACCTCCCTAGAGTGACCTAGTCACCTTTGAAGTGTGGGACCTACATCGAGGTGACATTGGGTGTAGGATTCCCAAGTTGTAGCACTTTCTTTGTGGTTGGGTTGGGCTTTACCCAACCTGCAACTTGCGCTATAACCTTTTGATGTCGTTGTCAGGGAGGATTTTGAAACCTCTTACGAACCCTAACGACACTTTGGTAAGCTATCCCAAAGTATTTCCCTTAGCTTGCCTGGCGACTCCACCCAAGTGACGTTCCCTTTCCACCTTTCTTGATGAGCTCATATTGAAGATCATCTGGCGACTCCACCTTCCCAGAACCCACTTTTCCCTTATCCTTTCCCATCCTTTGATGAGCCTTGAGCTCATCTCGCCACTCCATTGAGGTGTTACCCTAAGTCATGGAACCATGGCCTCACGTGACTTACCATGGGCATTCCATAATGTGTATCCTTCTCTTGATGTTGAGAATGTCCCTGGCTATCCAAATCATTGTCCAACAGAATGGAGATCAAGTTTCCCCAAATTTAACGGTGATCCAACTCTAGCAGTCACCCATGTCGTGAATTATATGAAGTATGCCTCAGGTTTAAATCTGCTACATGAAGATGTGTTGATAAAAGTTTTTGTGTCTTCACTGGAATCAAGTCAAAAGGATTGGCTTGCAGATTCACATGATCCAAAGAGTATCCATTCTTCTACAAAGCTCATTGAAGAATTTCTCAGGCAATATCGGCCAGCTACTCAGAGTTTGCAAGATGCTTTCCAAGAGATCAAACACACTCTTTGTCGAGAAGGTTTTCCGATCGATGATGAGACAATAGATGAATAAAAGCTTGAAGAAGATCCAGATAAGACATATGATGAAGATGAAGTATCTGATATTCCATTTGATGAGGACATCTAGACCTATGTTCCTTCTGCACATCAAGAAGAGAACACGATGAGTTATAATCCTTTTGAGAACTTTGATGATCTTTTGTTCCATGACTATGGAAATGAAGAAAACAACCCAAAGAATCTCGATGAAGTTTCTCTTGCAGAAGGTTTGAACAAGACTTTGTTATATGCTTTCCCTTTTGAAGAAAATGAAGTTATCCAATCTTGTGAGGAAGTGATCAGCTCCTATGATGCAGATGAATTCGTGAAACAAACCTCGGATATAGTTGACGAACACATTGATGATTTCATACAGGTTGGGAGATGTAGATGGGATGTGAGTTGTTTCGGTATTGATAGAGATCCCATTTATGACATTGAGGGAGGCTCTCAGGCAGAAGGGGTTGAGTTTTCATCATCAGAGGAGTGGTTCTCATACATATATGATTCAAATGTTGGGCAACCTGGTGATGATATGGTTACACATTTGTTCTGCCCCTTCGAGGATGACTTGTCACAACATACTCAAAGTGATCCTCGATCATCCTTTGGTACATACCCTTTTGAGGATGCATATTTGTTTTTTGAGGACTTCCAACCATTGTGCTCAGATTTTGAGGAATACCAGGACATGGCCACCTCAGAGCAGTCGGAGATTCATTCTTCAAAGCGGAAGTATTTTCATCTTGGAGATTTCCATGGAGATTCATTGGGGAAGAGGCGATGTTTTTCTACACCTGAGACTATTCCTTACCTCTTACCCTCTTCTCTAAGAGACCATGTAGTTTTCTTTCGATCTCTCATTTCCTCTCAACCCTCAACAAGAAACGAGTCTTTATGCGGGGATGAAGATGAGCCTTCGTCTACATATAGCAGCCCCCTTCAGAGATGGATTGGTCAGTCTTGTGGCTACACTTTCAGGCGGGATGATCAGGCTGATGGTTTCTCGTTCCAGCAGGATTTCCTCCCTACCACCCATATTCATGAGTTTTATTTCTTAATCAATTATATGTGTGCTTATACTCATGATTATTATGTGCTTAACTTATCTTTGTTGTATTATATGATTAAGTACAGGGGGAGATACTTTGATGAGATGATCAAATGGTTGCACTAGTTGTATGACTTCACCTAACATCATCCAACACATGATCTTCAGGGCCCCAAGGCCCTAGGTAAGTCATTTTGAATCCCTCCATTTGCATCTTGATTGCTCATACTAGTTAGATGCATTTCATTTTCATTTTGCTCTATTTGCATATTGATTTCATGTTTAGCTTATAATTTTTTGAAAAATGTCAAAATTTTCTTTTTCTAGCTTAGTTGGATTGGATTATGATCATATGAGAACAAGGATGAGTAGGCCATCCTTCACTTGACAATTTGATGTTTCCTTGCGGGCACAGGTCTACCAGGAGATATTGTGGTTCTCATGCACTCTACGACGAGCACATGTCCCCAGGTAGGAGCCAGATGTTACCCCCATTTTGTGGATAACCAAGAACATCATATCTTGAGGCCCTCGGCTTGCAGATATGGAGTGTCGAGAGACTACATGACCAGCAATACCCTTTGGCGCAGATGGAAAACCCACTCACCACCACAAATGGTCATAGTTTTGCAGATGGCACCCACCACACCAGTTGGCTTTCAGAAGGCAATGGGCCTTGCTCCATGAGGTACAAGTCAGTATTATGGTGAGCATCATTTCAATATTTAAGCCATTTGATTATGTTGTATCTTAGATTTATCTAGATTTCATGATATATGCTTGGACATTATGCCTTTTGCCCTGCTTCACCTTGGTGGTTGACATTGTGCCCTAGTAAGTGGTCTTCCTTGGGGATGGGTTTGCTACTGGGAACTCCCTTAATGAGCCATTGTACCATTCCCGACCATACTTACCACTTTCCATCATTGTTCCCCTCCATTTCCTTATCTCTTAGGATTTTAGGGTGTATTGACCCAAGAAGGGGTTGTCCCTCATTCTATGGGAAGAAGGGGCTAAAGGCCTAGAGGGGTTGATGTTGGGTAAAAGATAAAATCCTTGTATAAATCTTCCAGATGCTTCACCCAGGGATCACCAAAGAAATCAATGAAACACTTATCTTTGAATAAAGGGGACCCATAATATAATAAATAATGCTTAAAAGGTTAGTTGAAGGATAGGAGGTCTCATCACGAGACGACCTATCACGTCCATGAATATCTAGTGGTATGACATTACCATTATCTGGTCACGAAACCAGGGTAATGGCTCTCAGTTGCATGGCTAAGAGAAAGGGGGTCTCATCACGAGCCAACATTCACATTTACATTAGGTGTTTGTGGGTGTCATTGCCATCATTTGGTCACCACACCGGGGTAGTGACCTTCAACATATCCTTATGCTATATTGAAAGAAAATAAAGAAAGAAAGATAAAAGGCAATTGATGGGCTTGGAAAAAGTGCATTACGGATGAAGGGTACCACACACCCTCTACAAAGGCACCCATGAATGAAAGACTATGACCCCTTGTATGGCATGAGCCCTATTCCCATTGAGTCTTGAACCCAACCACTTCATCCACTTTACATGGTTTAGAGAGGGATCTCTTGAAAACTCTCCTTGACCTAGGGAAAGATCTACCCAATAGGACACTTTGTCAACCCTCCCATATTCAAACTTGAAAAATCGCATAGTGTCTTTGTGTTACAAGAAAATCCCCTTGCGGACAAGCGAATTTCCTCTTGAACCCTAAATCTCTAATATGAAGACAAAAAGGTGCTAACGTTGGTCACTGACATCCTTTTAAACCTAGCTAAACTAATGTATAGAGAAGAGGAAGAAGATGTACCTTTTTTCCGATGTTTTTCCTCGCACAGTCCGAGTTGACCCTTGATCCCCAAGCTCTTCAACAAGTACTACAATCCAATCAAAGACAGAACATGCTTCCTATTCTACTAATATTAGCTTGAAACTAGATCTATCTAATAGAGACAAGTTCATGTAGATAAACACAACCTTGAAAGAAACAAGCCAAGCACATATATATTAATGAAAACAAAGTAAAGTGCTTACAACTATAGATGTAGATCTAGCATCCTCACCAAGTTCTCCTTGTCCAACCCCTTGTTCAAATGATCCAAAAACATAATGACTATGCTTCATTGATCATAAGTTTGATGCCTTCAATGTCATCCTTCCTTATGAGATCATAAGTTAGGTATCTCTCAATATCTCCCTCTATTTCACCATGAGAAGGCCTCCTTATATAAGTTGGGAGAGACCCAACCACCTTAGAGATTCTTGGGATAGGTTGAGGATCTTTCTCCAGCAAGTGTGGATCCTCCCTAAGATCCAGCCTTGACCTCATATTCAAATCCAACCAACTCCAGAGATGAGGGGGATTTTTCCCTGATTTTCCTCAACAGCCCAAGATTTCCTCAAACAACCCAACGCTCCCTTAGAACGGGGCACAAAGTGTTGCAACGCTCCCCCAAAGAAGGGTAGGGAGTGCTGACACTCCATGACAGTGGGTAGGGGACCGCTGCCCAAAATTTCCTTAAAAATCCCAGCGCTCCCCCAGAAAGGTGCACAAAGTGTTGGAACGCTCCCCCAAAGAAGGGTAGGGAGCGTTGGCACTCCCTGGTAGTGGGTAGGGGAGTGCTGGCATTCAAAAATGACTTTTGAGTGGTTTTTCCATGGTAAAAGCTTTGTACTCTTCATCAGATGATTTCGCCTTCTTAAACCAGACTTTGAAGGTGTCTTTGAAGTGTCCTTGTGATGTCGTTCGAGACACGACATGGGCAAGATGACTGTATGATGTCTGCAACACTTGCGACACTTATGGATAAAACGTGACACTTGTGACACTTGTAATGACGACAATAGGTCATCATTGAAGTGACTACTTTTGATGTGTAACATATTGCCCCCCAAAGTGCGAAGTTAGAAAGCGGAAACCGATGACTGCAGTACTTTGTAGACTTTTTCGAGCAAGGGTATGGATGCGGAGAACCTGGTATAAGCTGCACACAACCATCAAACAAATATTATGATATGTTTCAAACCCAAGGCATGCATACCTATGCTTGAGTGATAAAGACTTTCAAGGCATGGCTGCCATAAAATACATTGTGGATCCATAATCATACTGACTGAAGAGTATAGCCACCATGGATACAATGTGGATCTCTACTTCCATGACATGAATTGATCGTAGCCATGAAAAATACACAGTGGATCCACTAGACAACAAGACATAGCCACGAACCAATACAAAGTGGATCTATGTGACAGTATATGTGTCAATATTCAAGAGAAACTCTGTCGCAACCTGGGCAAAGTATATATCAGAGTGAATCACTCAACCCAGGGTCTTCTTACCGATCTCGACGTAGTATGAATCTAACCATGTGAATAGATGTCTTGATGTCGAACATGGCAGAAACCACTTGATTACCGGTCAATGAGGTAAATCGTTAACAAGTGTTAGGGAAATCACCATTGATGTCAATGATTCCCAAGGTACCCTAGTACATTCCAGCGAATGTGAATAAATGAGTTGAAGTCGAACATCCGTGGAATCATCTGATAAGAGGTCAATGATGTAAACCCACTGTCGGAAGCGAGGAGGCCTGCCATTGAGACATGCAGGTCCCAAGGTACTAACTGGTTTCTAAGTCTAGTTCCCGGATAATGTGTTGAATTCGACAGGAACAGACTCGTCACAGGAGGGCCTTGATTTATCCCCCGTCAACGACACGAAACTAACACAGAGATGTAAATTGGTGGATCAAATGAACATGAACTGACATGGGTATTGAAACAAGAAATTTGTGATGGTTGACTCTCGAGGCAGATGCTTCCCTCGAACACTAAGGCACCATAGTAGAAACATGACATGGACCAAAACATTATAATGCAGTCGATACTATGACTTTTGTCGGGTGACCCAAAGGAGTAAAGAAACTCAGAGGATTGGTTCAGTGCAGAGGTTTAGCGGATTAAAATGTATGCAAATACAAAGTGTCGTGTTCAAGGGCGACCGTAAGAGTGATTGGTGATGTTTTCAAAAACTGCTTGGTTTGCTTCCTTCAATTTTTTCCCCCATCCAAATAGATGAGTACCTCTTTTTGATTTAACGAGATCGAGGAGGGTAACACATGCTCGATGTAACTCACCTTCGGTAAGTCCCTCTTCCTTTGTTTAACGAACTGGAAGAAGTAAGGGTTCGGTCCCATATGGGCCCTTCAATGTATAGTTTAGCGAGTCTAGAGAAGGAAAACTTGGTGGTTTTCATGTTTAGAGAGTCTGAAAAGTATTTAAAGGAGACTCTGGGGTTGCCCTTTTTCATAATTTTAGTCTCGCGAGGCCGAAAATGAGATAAACTACCACTCGAAAGACACTCTTTCAAACCTTTTAACAAGTGTGAAAGGAAGCAATATCACTCGGCAATCTTTTCATGTTTAGAGAGTCTGAAAAAAGCTTAAAGGAGACTCCAGGGGGTTCCTTTTTCGTATAAACTTTACGAGCCCGAAAAAGAGATAAAAGTTTACTCGGTTGCGTTCTCATGTTTTTTTTTTAGCGTGAGAAGGAACTAAGACCATGCTCAGAATACCCATGGATGGTTGGTACTCTGCCCCCAGCTTGAAAATCTAGTGGCTTAACTCCAGAATGATAATCAAAGGCTAGAGACATGCCCCCAAGCTTCAATTCATTCACCAACTTTGAGGTTGTCACCAATTTCTATACTAGATGGAGAAAAAGGATACAAGTGGATGAAATGAAGGTTCAAATACGAGACTTAACGAAAGACTCGACTCAACATCTACGAGATATAATGAAAGACTCGACCTGACGAGAGAGGTGATTGTTTCATTTTTTAACGAGCTTGACACAGGAAAAGAACTATGCTCAAGCCTTCGGGTTCAATCCCCAGATTTTTGTTTCATTTTTTAACGAGCTTGTTACAGAGAGGAAAACTATGCTCGTAGCCTCTGTTTCATTTTTTAACGAGCTTGCCACAGAGAAGAGAAACTATGCTCGTGACTTCTTCTTGATCATGGTTTCCAAGAGGATAACGCTTTGGAAGGACACCATGTAAAGGGACAAAACTTGGTCATGGCTTCCAAGGGATCTTCATTGGATGGAAGAAGAATGCTCCGGAAGGAACACATGTCGAGGGTCTCATCAGGGGTAAGGATATCAGGCTCCAATAGCCCTACCAAAGAGATCACCGTGTCAACTACCAGATCTAAGTCATCGGAAGTTGAAGTCATGGGAGACAACACCACATAATTGACCTGTGGCAGGGGTGATATCGACTGCATATAAGACCCGTTTAGGGAGGTCATTGGGGTGATGGTCAATTTAGGGCCAATGAACGAAAGTTGATCAATAATTACCATTCTTCCATTGTGAGGGAAAGATATCACACAAAAGAGAGTGGACATAATAGCTTTCATGGCATAGACATAATCTCGCCCAAGGAGTAAATCGAAATCCAAGGGGTCTTGGACTACCATAACATCAATAAAGACAATTTTCCCTCCCAAAGTTACAGGAAACTAAGGAAGGATCCCTAAAGGGTGACTGGTTCTTCTGTTAAAAGTGAACAGAGTCTGGGTAACCGACACAAGTTGAGAATAACCTAAAGCTTGCCAAGCAATAGAGGACAAAATACTAACGAACAAACCTTCATCTATCAATGTCTAAGGAACGTCCTGACCACAAACCTATACTGTAATCTTGAAGGGAATGTGAGAGGGAAGACGAGGTCCAGTTAGCACACCCAAATAAAAAAGGATGGCCTCATTACTTGGAGGGGGTTTCGCAGGAGAGGGAGGAATTCCTCCCAGCACGGTAGATTATGTATCAACGAGAAAAACGTGGGCATAATTGGGTTTACTCTCTAGTGGGAGAGTAGGATCAATTGATAAGGACATCAAATCGACCACTTGGGTTTCATTCTCCAAGGGAAGAATGGGGTCGACAGGTGGAAACAAATCGACCGCTTGGGTTGCACTCTCTATCGGGAGAGCGGGATCGATCGAATATGGGATCGAATCAACCACTTTGTCAACTAGTTCAAGTAAGGACGTGACCAGATTGACGATGTGATCAACCAGAATGACCAATGGAGGGACCAGAGCAACCACTTTGGCACTCGTCAGAGGAGGAGTGGGATTGACCACATTGGCACTCTTTAGATGAAGGGTGGGACTGACCAATGACGAGACTGGATCAGTCACATGTGTTTCACTTGTCATATGAAAAGTGGAGTTGATCGATGACGAAATTGGATCAACTACTTTGGTTAGTGGTTCAATCGAGGATGAAACTAGATTGACCACCTGATCAACCAAACTGACCAGGGATGGAACTAGATTGACCATTCCATCAACTAACGATGGGTTGGGGGAAATCTTACGATAACCAGTTGGAAGTTGAAGCCTGTCCAAAAGAGAAGAAGCCTCATCCATACAAGGACAAAGGTGAGAATAATGATCACCTTCGCATAACATACAAGGAAATTTGACAGTTGTCTTCTTCTTACCAACCTTAACATCACTAGTTGACATGATGTCACCAGCATGTCTAGCAGAGGTTGATGATGTGGAGGACCACATTTCTAAGACCTTGGGAAGACCAAGGCAATCCCTCAGAATGTGGTCACCCTTACAAAGACTGCAAGGGAATTTGGGTTTCAGATTATTCTTTGTAGTCTTATCGACCTCATCAACACTCCCAGTACGATTAATAGTAGTCGGTTGCTTGGATCCAATATCTGATATGGTTGGAGGCTTGGTCCTTTTCGGGTTCTTCTTTTTCTTCTCTTTCTGTTTCTTCTTCTTCTTATCAAGTTGGCTACTTGCTTTAGAGATTTCACTAGGAGAAGAAGGAGAAAGGGAAGGAGAATTAATGGGTGAAGAAGGCGAAAAGTCGACATGAGGTTGATGTATGGGTGGTGTACTTACATCTGAAGCATTAGGTGCAGTTGAATCACTTGGAAGATTCGAGATCACCGGAGTGGGGAATAACCAAACCAGTAATCTGATGGCGAGTCCCGAAAGACTCAGCGTGGCAATGTACGGAGGACCAATGTTTCCAAAAGAAGGAAAGGTGAAAGGTTCCCTGGGACAAGGGGTTCCTTCATTGGTACTCCTAGAAGTTGATGCCATTAACACTGACTCGACCTAAGGTCCACTAAGTAAAACAAACAACACATGCTAAGAATCTAAGAAGCAAACAATCAAACAAAACTTCCCACAATGAAACCACTAGTTGGTGATGAAATCCAACGTCGCGAGATCAATATAGGTAGGGGCGGAGATAGAGCAGGTGGATCAGTTACATTGGCGACTTGCTTAATGGACTTACGCCTTGGTGCAAGCTTCCACACAGTAATTGTGGATTTACACTCCAAGGATCCCGAGTGAGTTTGACCAACGTTTGTTCCAGGTATAGTGAGACTTCCCTTCACTATCACCTTGTGTAAGACCCTAAAGATTATGGCTACTAAGGTCACCAACTTGCAGTCAGCCCCTGGGTGGGTACAATCGACAGTCCAGTCTGAGCATATGGGTAGGATAACAAGTCTGAAATCCTTCAAGAGAACTGAGGACAAGTGGGCCGGTAGAACTCCAGAGGACCCCGAACGGATTCAGAATTCACGAAGCATCGAGACCAAATGAAGACAGTTGAGCCTCAAGAAGAACCCCCAATATACGATCTGACTACTACGAATGATTGAACCACGGAGGGATAATCTCCGCAACTCTCCCGAATGCGACCTTGTGCGTAACCCCTGTGTTAGAGGGGGATCCCAGTAACCTGATACGAAAATTGGATTTGCTCTCCCTATCACAAGATGTTAAGTTTGTTTGACAGCTTTTGAAAGTTATCCTTTCAACCTATTCCAAAGCCCTACACCTTAAGCTAATGTAGGTTTGCTAACAGAAAATGTAAAAATGTCTGATAAATTTTAGTTTAGCGCTTGATTTTAAGGCTATTGTTTACTCAGAGGTGTATGAGAGTGAAAATTGATGATATTATGACTCAATTTCCAAAACATGCATAAGAAATGATAAGCAGTCTTTTCTTTCAATGAATGTCTATTTAAGGGAAGGAGAATCGATTTTCCTGTCACTATAAAACACTAAGATGCAATGACCTCATGCACTTGTTCTCAATCAAGAATCCAATACAATGCTAAAATGTTCAAAAATTGGTTCCAATATCCAAAAACCAAACATGAAAAAATATCATTTTGTTTATATGTGACTGATAATCAGTTTGATGTAAAGCTTCCTATGTTAATCAGACTTCAAGATCTGTGAGATTTAAGCAATCGGAAGCAAACTTCACATAAACAAAAACACACCCTCGTTGTGATCAAATAAGAAACAAAAACAAAACCAAATTCAAACAGGAGGAAATGCTTGGAGAAAAGACCTCAAAGATCAAAATGAAATAGTGAATAGATCTTGGATTTCCTTACAACAACTTTCATTCAGTCAGATAAATGAGAAGAAAACAATAGATTGACTCCAAATCTCAGGGAAGAAGAGTGACTCAAAGCAAGGAAAATAGATGTTAAAAATCCAAACAAAACATCATCAACCCTTAGAAATCAAGATGTTGGAGGCCAATACAAGGACACACTGAGATGGTAATAACCCTGAGCAGATGAAAAAGCAAAAAACTAGACTCAGAGATCAACTCCCCAAAATATTTTTAGCAGAAAAATACCAGCGCTCAGGTGTCAAGGGTACCAGAGCGTTGCAACGCTCTATGGGAGCCTGCAAGGGAGTGCCAGTGCTTTGGTTGTAGAGGCATGGGAGCGTTGGCCTCTTAGAACTCAAAAAACTTGCCCATAAATTAAAAAAAACTCAGGAAAATCCAGAAATTGAGTGTGTATGGAATGAATCAAGAGCCAACAACACATCTAAGAATCGTAAACACAACATGAATAAGATCTAAAAGTGAGCAAAGGCCAAAACAAGACCAAGGAAGGAAACCAAAACTGAAAACTTCCTCCCCAGTGGAGTCACCAATTTCTGTTACAGGAAAATCCCCCTACAGACATGTGGATTCCCTCTTGAACCCTAAAATATAAGATCAAGACAGAAAGGTGCTAACTTTGGTCACTGACATCCTTTTAAACCTAGCTAAGCTAATCTATAGAGAAGAGGAAGAAGATGTACCTTTTTACGATGTTTGTCCTCACCCAGTCCAAGTTGAGCCTTGATCCCCAAGCTCTTCGACAAGTTCTGTAATCCAATAACAACAAAGACAAAACAACTTCCTATTCTACCATGATTAATTCAAAACTAGATCTATCTATCAAATACACGTTCATGTAGGCATACGAAATCTTGAAAGAAACATGCCAAGCACATATATATTAATGAAAACAAAGCAAAGTGCTTACAACTGTAGATGCAAATGCAACAGCCTCACCAAGCTCTCTTTGTCCAACCCCTTGCTCAAATGATCGACCAACAAAATGACTATGCTTCACTGATTATCTCCCTTATGAGATCATAAGTTTGATGCCTTCAATGTCCTCCTTCCTTATGAGATCATAAGTTAGGTATCTTTCAATATCTCCTTGTATTTCACCATGAGAAGGCCTCCTTATATAAGCTTGGAGAGACCCAACCACCTTAGAGATTCTTGGGATAGGTTGAGGATCCTTCTCCATCAGTTTTGGATCCTCCCTAAGATCCATCCTTGACTTGAGATTCAAATCCAACCAACTCCAGAGATGAGGGGGATTTTTCCCTGATTTTCCTCAACAACCCAAGATTTCCTCAAACAACCCAACGCTCCCTTAGAATGGGGTACAGAGTGTTGCAACGCTCCCCCAAAGAAGGGTACAGAGCGCTGGCACTCCCTGACAGTGGGTAGGGGAGCGCTGCCCAAAATTTCTTCAAAAAAGCCCAGTGCTCCCCCAGAAGGGTGCACAGAGTGCTGGAACGCTCCCCCAAAGAAGGTTAAGGAGCACAGGCACACCTTGACAGTGGGTAGGGGAGCGTTGGCCTCCAAAATTCATTTTTAAGTGGTTTTTTCCATGGCAAAAGCTTTGAACTCTTCATCAAATAATTTATTCTTCTTTAACCAGTCTTTGAAGGTGTCTTAAGTGTCCCTGTGATGTCGTTAGAGACACGACATAGGCAAGATGATTGTATGATGTCCACGACACTTATGGCTAAAATGTGACACTTGTAATGACGACAACAAGTCATCATTGAAATGAGTAATTTTGATGTGTAACACTTTGAAATGTTAATTGTTTGATATAGTGATCTTTGATGCACATGCTTGGATGGATTACTTATTGATTGGATTCACTTATCATGATGTTATGACTTGATATCCTTAGAGGGAGTGCTCATTTGTCTTTGCAGAATCTAGTTGGTGGACAATTTTGGGAGAACAAGCCTAAATTAGGCTTCCATGGGGCTACAAGCCCACAGGTTGGATGCTAGGGGACCATATTCTGGATGAGAGAGATCAGACTTGGAAGGCCTTGATGATGACTTGGACGGCATAGCCCAACCATCACTTGCCAAACGATTTTCCCAGAAGGGGAAAAGCGTCCTATTTTTTAGCTTGATGTCATTCTTTTGGGGCTAGGGCATGGTGGTGAGGTGCCACTCTTTTGACACATGGACGTTTTGAGGAGAGGAGGGTCTTCACCATGATGAGAGTGATTAGATGCCTTACATGTGGCCTTTGGAGGCCTACCCATGTTTCTCTAACACCAACGACTTCCTCAAAGTGGAAAAACATCCCCTAAAGGGGTGATGTCCTTCTAAATTAGGGTTTTATTTGTGCAAAAGTGAAATTTTAAAGGAATTGTTTAGTATTATTTTGTAAAAGGGGCAGCATTGGGGTTGTTAACCCCTAATCTTGTGTTTTACCCTAAAGTATGTGGACAAACTATGTTAGCTACATTTTGTGTAAATAGAGATCATAAGATCTCATTTTTAACATAAATCTCCCTCTTGTGAGAGGACTTGGTCTGAAATTTTCACTACACTTGGCTTTTTTGTTTTATCTCTTGTGCACTTGTTTATGGCTATATTGATGAATGGTTGATGGAGGAGTAAGGTGCTAGCCTTGGATGATGTTTTTCTAGCTCTTATGGTGCATTATCTTGGCATTTCTATTGATCTTGGTATGGTATTTTATTATTATGATATATTTTTTTCAAGTCAAGTATTGTTATGCTAGGAACTAGGTGGGAAGTATAAGGGCATACACCCCCACCATAGTCTTCATCATTTTATGCTTCATCTCATTGATTATATAAGGGTTTGCTAAGAGAAGTATAAGGGCATACACCCTCTTAGCTGAAACCCTAGCTACAGAAACTTGCCTTGGGAAGTAAAAAGGATTACACCCCCAAGGAGGTAGCTTCTCTAGATCTTTGTTTATTTGACTCCATTAACCCAATAGTAAAGGCACTAGTCATACTTTTTTTTGCATTGGAGATATAAAATCATTTCCTTGGGAAACACAAATTTTGTCCTTTTGAGAGGTTTCTTGCTTGAAGTTGATTTGCCTCATTGAGAAGAATCTTCCCCCACTAGGGCGTCCCCTCTCTCCCACTACTCTAATTGTTGACTTTAACCTACAACCATTAGGGCTGCATAACCCTAGCTACTAACACTCTCATAACTCCTAAACTAACCCTAGACTAACTCCTAAATTTTGCTCACTTACTCTACTATGGTTGATTTTGTTGATGCATGCCATTGAATGCTACAACCATAAGGCTGCAATTTTCTGCATAAAACACATGTTTACAACAACCATCTTCTCTAGTTTCTTAAATGCCATCTTTCAACCTATATTCATTGCTAATCTTGATGTTGATTTACTTAATTAGTTTAGATCCTTGTATGTTGATTTAGATATTTTATTTGCTGATATAAACTATCACTTACTGTTGCAAATTAGGGCCAACAAGCTTAACTTGCTGACCCAACTAACATATATCATCGCAAAGTGTCTTTTCTTGTGTCTTGGGCAAGTACTATCATCCAGAGAAGTACTATACTTGTCGGGCAACAATTACTTGACTTACAAGGTAGCTCTTCCCACCTTTCATCCCAATTAGACTTGATCTCTAGGGGGTTCACTTCCTTTTATCTCCATCTCCATCTCAATCCCCCTAGGGTCACCAAGACCGCCTCCCTAGAGTGACCTAGTCACCATTGAAATGTGGGACCTACATCGAGGTGACATTGGGTGTAGGATTCCCAAGTTGTAGCACTTTATTTGTGGTTGGGTGGGATTTTCCCAACCTCCAACTTTCGCTATAACAAGACCTTTTTAACAAGTCTGGCTACATGAGATGACAGTGTGCATAAGGAATCCTTGCGCTTTGCTTCAATTTTGTTGACCTGCTTCTGCTGGACAAAAGGTGCTTGGGTTGAGGTTGCAGTGATTGCGGTGTTCTTCTTTTCACCTTTTGAACAAACTGTGAAGAAGCTGAATTTTGTAGTATGGGATACTACTTTGCGACACTATTTAGGTGAGACATTAGTTGGAACTACCTCTGGTATCCTGTAGAGATGACCCCTAGAGTAATAATGACACTACGAGGTCGAGACTCATAAATAGAATGTCATTTCCACATATATGGTTGGCCAAACAGAACATCACAGACATCCATTGGGGAAACATCACATAATACCTCATCCTTGAAGGGTTGGATGTTGTATGACAATCGGCACTACTAGCTGACACGAAGATCGCGTCTCTGATGAAGCCACCTGATGTTGTATGGCTACGGGTGTGGTGTTGTCGACAATCCCAATTGTTTGACGACCTCTGCTGATATGAGGTTCTTCTTGCTTCCACTATCAACAATAAAATGCAACAGGGTCCCCTTCACCCACATTTGTGAATGGAAGAGGTGCTCCCCCTCTTCAGATTCTACTAGTTCTTCTGGTTGAATTGTTGCGGTCGCGACAGTAGCAGTGGGGTCTGCGTCGATGACCTGTCTTTTTCCATTATTTTCTGAATCGGATTCTGAATCAGTGTTCGGCTCCTTGTCTTTGATCTTGGCCATTAATGATTGTTTTGAGAGAAATTCATCAGTGTTGTGACAGGGGATTTTGTGGAAATCGCACCACTTTCCAGTGTCCTTCTTCATCGTTCTGTGACCCTTCTTTTCTTGTGGCTTGGATTGGTTTTCTAGAGGTTGTTTGTTAGGTTTGTCTTTATCATACATTAGTTGTTGCAAATTTGCAGAACCAAAGTCCCGTTTGTTCTTGTGCCTAAATTTCTGCTTGATTTTGACAGCATATCGATAGGCAACTCCTAGTGATGAGATGTCCAAGATATCCATTTCGATTTGGATGTACCTATGCAGAGCCTCGCGGTATTTCAATACCAGATGTCACTCGAAGTCCTTGATACCCAGCTTGGTGTATAAGGTATGGAAATTATTTGCGAACTCTGGTACTGTTTGGCCCCTCTCTTGCTCCAGTGTGGTCCATCTCATGTATTGGTCATCATAGTTACCAACAAGGTAATATTGTTCATTGACCGCATCCACAAAAAAATCCCAAGTGGGATCGACCCCATATATTCCATACTCCTCTGTGGAACTTTTCTCCCAGTAAGTTTCCCACCAATTTTTGACACGGGGGAGAGCCTTTAGGAGTGTGAAGTTGATCTTTTCCCTGTCGAAAAAATTGTGAACAGAGAAATAACCTTCTAGCAATTTTAACCATTTTTCTAGGGCATCCATATCTATCTTACCTTCAAATACGGGAATATCAAAATTAAATTGTACCTTGAAAGGAGAGGTGCTTCCAAAGTAGTCACTTGATGAAGATGCGCTTGTTGTTATCGGTAGGCGTTCAAGGATGTGGGAAAAATTCTCCATCATTTCGTCCCTCTGTCACGTGAGAGCTTGCTTAAGCAACAGATTAATAGAATCTTTTGCTCTATCGTTTTTATTTTCTTCCACCATGGAGGGTTTCTTGGGCATGCGAGAGCGATTTTCTGCAAAAGAGACAAGTTCTAAACCCAACTTTCTATACTCGGACCTCGTTGAGACATTCACTCAAAAATGATCAAGAGCAGTCTGCTATGATACCACTGATCTGGATTATTTTCGGCACGAAATGAGAGTGGATATATAATAAAGAAATGTAAAGAGATATATTAGATATCCAATAGTATAATAGAGATATATCATATATATAACCATAAACACGGAGATACAATAATACACAATTTCTATTAATGAGTGAAATGTACAAAATTGTAGAAATACAGAGTGAAAGACTCACTACAATGGTGGCAACTTATCTCTGAGAAGAGATGTGACAACTACTCACATTCAGAAGAAGATTATTGTTACAATGAGGCTCCAAAGACC
Organism: Picea engelmannii; assembly: GCA_009831015.1. Classification (NCBI taxonomy): domain Eukaryota; kingdom Viridiplantae; phylum Streptophyta; class Pinopsida; order Pinales; family Pinaceae; genus Picea; species Picea engelmannii. The sequence continues at coordinate 31,264 of ML836845.1, read as the reverse complement.
TTTTTAACATAAAGAAAATACAAAACCCTAACCCTGGAAAATGAAAATCCAACAGTTTTGTGGACCCCATTTTGGGTAGTTTGGTGTATCAACTTCCCAGGGGTGTAACTTTGGCATACGATCTCCATTTGTGGCGCACGATAGCTCGTTAGAAAGGTATCGATGAGGAGATTCATTTTGGGGTCTCAATCAAAGCCTTAAGAAACATTTAAGGTGTCTGATCCTGAAAAAACTTCATTTAGGCCCTCAAAATGGCCTCGAAAGTTTAGGAACCGAAAAACTGCTAAAAATAGTAAATTGCCAAAAGACTGTTTTGAGCTAGTTGGAATAGGTGGGTGGCCACCTATATTCACCTGTATAAGGTATTAGTGACAACTCCCATGTGTTATACACAAACTAACATGGAAGTACATGTCTGATGCTACAAATATCAACACTCCCTCTTAGTGAGGAAGGTACTTCAACCACCCGGAGGTGGCTCTATCTTTGCTATCAGATCAGCTACCATGGTTGCTCTCCAATCAACCTGATCAGTTTCTCCCTCTAAATGGAAATTTATCCCTACCATATCGTTTGGACCCTTCTTTGAGGACTTGATTCCTTTGAACATGCTCTTAGAAGCCTCTTGCTCCTGAGCATCCTGCATGGCCATCCCATACCATGACTCCTTCTTGACAGACTTAGAAGGATACTCCTTCCCACCTGGACTTGAAGGTTGACTACCTCTGAGCTGCTCAACCTTAGGAGCTACCTATTCCTTGTTCTTTTCTACTTAGTTGCTTGCCATTTCTCAACAAACTACTCAACACAAATTTTCCAGCTGCTTGCTGCCTGAACGTCTATGGGTTACTCAAGGTTTTTTCTCGCTACCTACTGATTTTTGCAGCTACGCAACGACGTTTTTAGGCTACCCAGCGGCCTTCTAGACATGTATGTTTGTTGGTTTCCTTGTTGGTGACTGGCCTGGTGGCCCTATTGGCTAGCTACTATGTTGGTGGTTAGTTGTCTCTGCTACTGGCTAACAGCGGTTGGATGCTCCTCAACCTGGTGGTTGCCTCCTCTGTAGCCCAACCACCCTGCTCCCTCTATTTCCTACTTTCACCCTACTCGAGACACCACAACAGATCATTTTGTCAGCTTCTCTACCACCGACCTGCTCCACGCTCAACCCTCTCCTCTTCCTTCCTTCGCCTCCACCTTTACATGCGACCATCCTAACTTGGTGATTGGTTGGCTTCTCCTAGCGGTTGTCAACTACAACTGTTATGTGCCCAACTCTCTCCACTAGCTCATCCTGCGACTCAACGTTCACCTTTGCTGCAGTTGCCCACTCATTGTCACTTCTTCCCAATTATGCATGCTAACACTCTCATCAGCTAGCGATTATCTCACACACTGCTCCACTGCAGGTTCTCCTCACCCATCTCCATGAATCCTTCTCTTTGTTGCCGACTCTTTTGTTGGTCCAACCGCTGACTTCTCTGCTCTCCCATGCTACTCCAACAACCCACGTGACCCTAGACCTCTGTCACACTTGTACCCTTTGAAACGATCTCTGTAGCAGCTAGCTACTCCTTTGTTGCAGCTCTACCTTAGCAATCTTCACCCGTGGTCACTTCTCTTTCGTCTCTCTCCTACCACCTGAATCCTTCACACGTGGCCTTTTCTGCAGGTCGAAGCCACACCTACGCTCAATGCTCACGGATCCTGATCTGTATCATACACAAAGCGTCGTACAATGTACGACGACTATATGGTTCGTATGAGGGTTGTACAACCTCTATTTTTATTATTATTATTTTTCACTTTACCCGCAAACCTGCAGAGATAAAAATTTCGTTGCACTAAAAAAAATTACGTCTATGTTCCTGATTTTCTTCTTCAAAACCATAGCTATGATACCATGTTAATTTCTTAAACCCAACACCCGACAATTAATTCTAAATAAATCACTTATTGAATAAAAACATAGTTAAGTTCTTAACCAAACATTATAGCAGAATCATAAAATTGGAAACCAAACACGTTTCACATGATATTTCTGGGTAAATTACCCTTGGAAAAACCCCGAAGGGAAAACCAATACCTTGTTGATTTTATTAGATAAAATCCCGGGCTCCCATCCAAGGATAATGGCCCACCTAAGGAAAATACAAACCAACAAATAGCCAAGCTTTACAAACCTCAAAATCAATCCTTCAATCTTGTTGGTTAGTTGTTGTCTCCCTTGTTTCCCCTTTGCTCCTTTCCTCGACCTTTGCCCCTACACACTTAGATGGAAGTACTTCTCCACCTAATCAATGAGATCTCACTCACTCATCCTGTGTGTGACAGAAGCACAAGAGTAAAGAGTCCTGCTTTGCTCCAATGTACTTTATGTTTGTCTCATCCTCTCACTTAGGTTGCCTTTTATAATGTTGAATTAACCCTAAATCCAAAACCCTAGATATCCAAAGTGAACAAGGGTTGAGATTAAATCTCACCTTCACTTTAGATATAATGGCCAGGATTTAATTAACTCACTCATGTTACTAATGCCAAAAACTTAGGCATTTAACTTAATTAGACTCACATTAATTCTAGAAATACATTCACTTCATAAAAACTTAATTAAAGTGAATATCCTAAGTTCTTAGAGGTATTAGTGACGACTCCCACATGTTAGACACAAACCAACGTGGAAGTACTTGTTTGATGCTACAAACACAAACACTTTTGGGTATGATAAATTAACAATCCAACGGATTAAGAGAATTTACACAATACTAAGACTTGGATCTTATAAGAATTCAATTACAAAGAACATAGGGCCTTGTCAAAATCAAATGTAAGTCCTTCATTGAATCTTCTTGGCATTCAACACTTTAGGGAAGGTCTTTGTTCTATGAATAACTTGTTCAACACTCAAAGTGAAATTGGTTCTCATGGGAAAATTTTAAAAGAAAATATAACGAGGCAAGCTCTAACAAGTTCAATTTGGAGTGAATCCAAGGTATCATGTTAGAGGATCTCTTACTAAGCTTGACCCTCTCAGGTCGTGGGATCGGTGGTGGGATTGGAAATGGGGAAAGCCATGGCTTTTTCCAAATACAAGTTTGCTATGGGATATAAATACATTTGTTCAAACCTCAAGGGTTAGATCGATTTGTTGAACCATCCACCCAAGGTATGTTGTTGAAAAGGAGACCATAGGTCACAAGTTTAAATCCGATTGAGTCCCTTAAGGTTTCTAGTTGTTGTTTTTGCCAATGTCTAAGTCACCTTCCATTTGAATATTCTAGGTAAGTGATAGGGATCTCACAAGTTTTTTCTTTCAAAAAAATAGTAAACGGTGTTGTTCAAAACCTTTCTTAGAGGGCCAACTCAACAAGATATGGCCCCTGAAATCCAAACAAAGGACATCAATATTTTGGTTTCGCAATATCAAGAAGCGAGCCTTGGATCCAAATAAAACATATGTCTAGTGTTTAACTATGGGAGGCATTACAATGGATAAAAGGTTGTCTTACCTAAGTGTGAAAAAATTGTGTTGTCTACCTCCATCTCTTGGAGCATTGTGTTGTTAGGTCATTGATTACATTGGACCACTAATTTCTACTCTACCATGATGTTTTTTGAAGTTGAAATCCTATGTTTTATTTGGAAGAAGCATAACGATGCCATTTTTTATTTAACAATATCATCAAAGATTTTCTCTTAGTACGACAATGCACTAACTTGTTCTAGCTTATCTATGTAAGTCAAGGTGTAACATGAGGAAATTAAGTGTGGAGATGAAGCATTTCCAACAACATTTGGATTTTCGAGATGGAGCCCCCTATACCACAAACAAGGAACCACATGGCCCCTCTCGACCCACTTTAGTGAGTTCTCGAAAAGGTGGCAGTGGGTCTTGCCACTAGGGTGACAAACATGTGTGCAGAAGATGTAACCATAGGAAGTGTTGGACCCCACCACCCCACCATGCCAAGTAATTATTGACTCTATCCTTGGATATCTTTGAATGCCCCAAGCCTCCTAAGAATTACACTGATCATTTGGAGCTAGTGTATGCAACATATACTAATCCCCCAATTATTGGTTGGATCCCTACCCTGGATGATCATGACCAATCCCTTTGATGCTCACATGATTACGTCTTAGTTTGTCTATGCTTGGATGGTAGTGTTATGTTTATTGGTGTTATGTGTCTTTGGACTCTTAGTTACTATGTATGTGGCTACAAAGGTTTTGTCTTAAGCCAACATAAGTTGTTTTATTTTTAGATGGCTGTCACTTATGCTCATGGACATTGCATTTGCGACGTGCCTTTTTTGTGTTGAAGTGTCATACAAACTATTTATATTAATAGTCAAAGGAATCTTTTATTGAAAACAAAAAGGTTTAGAGGAATTTAATGTTGTAAATATGCATGTTATAACTTATAAAGGGAACACTTTACTAGACTCATTTGTAGGTCTTACTACTTCCTTCATTTTACATTTTATTGTTCCTTAGATTTATTTATTTTTACAGAAACTGGGGAATTATTTACAATAAAAAGGTGTGGTCAAGACCATTGAGTACATGAGAATTGTTCCAGAGTTTCACAAAGTTTCACAAAAACCGGTTGAACTATGCCTTCATGCCAACAAAATACTTACCTTCCCCCCATAACTATCCATATCTTAATACTACTACTGAACTGGAAAGTATAAATGCAGTAATAAATACCATAATACAAATACTGAGGCAAATCATAGACAAAAATTACAATATTAGAAAAACTAACTACCATTTCCATGTTGAATTACATCATTTCCCTGTTGATCCCAGTCCTTCAATGCCACCACAGGTACATTGAGATTTAGAATTGGAACCACTAAGATTGTTGAGTCGACCCTCGCACTACCAGGTGAGGAAGTTTTCCCACTGATCTTGAATCTCTATGCCAACTGAAATTGCAGCTCCTCATTTTGGCTCCTCATGGCATAAACTTGATCCTGGAGTTGGCCTATTAAAATTATGTGTTGATATAGTGTTTCTAAAGCATATGTGACTGTCGAACTAAGGGCACAGATCCGAATGAATATCCTATGGTGATCCTCGAACTTAGCCACATCCAAGTCTCCCTCTGGGAGTTGAACTGCATCCCTAAATTCCATGTTTTTTTTTCGTAGTGAAGTATACCAATTCCCAATTAAAATTAAGTTGAGGATAATCTCTAGTTTCCAAGAGAATGAAAATGTGGACCAAAGAAATCCAATAAGACCGAGAAAACACCCCAAAGCGACTATAAAACTTAAATTATGAGCGTAGAATAACTTTCCAAGTGCAGCCCCTAGTTGCCAATTCGCAAACTAGGAAACCCCCCAACGAAGACACAGAAGAACCAGAGTTAGCCAAAGCAAGGTGATGAAGGTACTCCCCCAACAAAATTTCAATACTTCCCCCGAGAAATCATCAACCATAAAACCTCCCAGAATGCTTATAATGCTAATGATGAATGAGGAGGCCCAACTGCAATGATTATTTGGAATGGCAAGTACCTGAGTTGCATGGAGTTGTCGATTTCTCCTGCCTACCATTTCAAAACTCATGCTTATGTTGACAACTGCTCCCGAGATTACATGCTTCTAGTGTACCTATTGTGCATTCCCAACATTGGTGACAAGGCCTATACAAACTATCGGCTTGATATCCATTGCACTTCCCCTGAGATCATACTGGCGTTGCTTCATATTGCTTGGTCTTAACTAGCACCCACGTGCTTTATTTATGCTCCAGACAGTCCTTATAATCTTATATCTTATCCAAGCTTGCATGACTAGACACATGCGAGCCTCCCAATTACTTCGTCCACGAGTAGAGCAACTCACCACGTGGTGAATTTGAGTTATGACAAATACTCCTAAGCATGAGGTCATATGGGAGTTATAATACTCTCCACTCCTATTGCCCCCGAGAGACTAGGCGTCCTTCCTATGGCCTATTGGCCATTTTGTCAGCTTGAGAATTATGTTAACGAAGAACATGATATAATTTAACTTTAAGACTCTTGTTTGAAAGATGAATGTAGTCCATGAGAACCTTTAGGTGAATATCCTTTGGAGAGGAGCCAAAGACAAGATATCTAATTGTGTTTTTAGAGTCCCCGACTACATTGAAGCTTGAAATTTGGCGTTGTTTCACCAGTTGGATCCCTTGTAACAATGCATAAGATTCAACCTTATTGTTGGTGGCAATCCCTATGTTCCAATAATAATCTAATACTCTATGTTCTCCGGGTTCGAATAGAACCCCTCCTCACACCTGCCTCCCCTGGGTTGCCTTTGGAAGCCCCATCAAAGCATAAAGTATGTTCTGATTGAGAAGAAAGCCAAAGATTAAAATTAAAAGATGGACAATGAAGCTACCAACAAGACCACTGAGAAAATTTATGTTGAATGACTAGAGATAAATTGAGTCTTGACATCCATACTTCTTCTCCAAAGTTCAATGATGGATTGTCCTCCTGGTGTATTCTTTTAGAATTCATGAATTCATCCAGTTGAACAAGGTCTAGTTAGCTACTCAGCTAGGGGTGGATCTCTTTCTTTGAAAAACAACTATGTTTCTTGCTAGCCAAATTTGCTTACAGACGTATTTAGGGGAGGCCTTCCAAATTATTTTGAAAACTAATTTTCCTTGAAAAGATCCCTCGTAATACTTCTCCCACTTTCCCAACAGGGTTTTATAACTAGAAGGCCAACTGATTTTAAAGGAAAGTTCTTGAAATACACTAAACCATACCTGCCTTGGGAAGTCACAGTCCCAGAATATATGTTGATTTATTTCATAATTGTTTTGACATAACACACAGTGAAATGAGCCCTGTAACCCCCTTTTTAGATTGTTCAAGCATGACCTGATATCCCTCTCTTACAGAGTAACCCTTTGTGCCCCAACCTCAACTATCGTGAATATTCAAGTGGACTGGGGCAGCCCCTTTAAGAGCATGAAACAGATTTTGAGCTTGGGTATGGGGGTGGGGTGGGATTTCCCCAATATTCCATCCCTGCTATGAACCATCAGAGTCCCAAACTGAGATGTCAAATAATGAAGATTTTCGATGAGCCAAAAACCACCACTTGATATCCTCTATTGAAGGACCTGATCCAAAGGGGGAGAACCAAGTATCTTATCCTTCCATGAATTCACGGATTTCCCATTCCTTGGCACCCAATATAAATAGTTTTGCAAAAATAAGAAGGAAGCACTGAGCAATTTCCAAGTGGGAGATCCAGGTTGGAAATGAGGAGTTACGTCAAGACATCGCCGTCTACTTCCCATGAAATACTTTTTAACAAGGGTTGATTTCCACCATTTTTTCTTCCTCGTAACTAACCTCCATAGCAGTTTTGAACCCAAATTTATGTTAACCAATTCTTGATCTTTGACACCAAGACCCCCATGATCTTTGGGAGATTTCACCAATCTCCAATTAATGAGATGGAATTTTTTTGTATTGGATTTTCCACCTTGCCAAAGAAATTTCTAAATGACTTGGGTCAAGGCCTTTTTTGTTCCCATGGGAGCTAAGAGGGACGAGAATTGATATAAAAAAAAATAAGATAAAATTGATTTGATTAACACTAGTTGACCTGTTGTATTTAACCATAATGCCCCCCAGATTTCTAGCTTTTCTCTGATTTTCTGCAATATTATATGCCAATATTTCCCTGGGAGAGATTTTAAACAAACAAACATTCCCAAATACTTAAACGTTTTCCAATCACTAGATAGAGGAAATGCCATAATTTGGGATATACCCAAGAGGTGTTGTGCTTTTATATTCCAAGCATATATCTTGCTTTTATTCTTATTGACGAGGCCTCCTGAGACCCAAGTAAATTGGTCCGTTGCCAACTTGAAACGCCTAGCCATTATTTTGGAAGCGCCACCCAAAAATAAGGTGTCGTCAATAAACTGAGAATGGTTAATTCTTTTGACCCCTCTTGCAATACAAAGCTTGGGGATTGTGCTATTGTTGCATTCCCACTCCAGTGGTCAATTAAGATCTTCTTGCCATAAGAACATAAAGAAGAGGAGAAAGAGGACAACCTTGCCTTAACCCCTTGAGGCTTTGAAGAAAGGAGTTGGCCTTCCATTGATTAGCGGAGCTATCCAAGGGTTAGTTATACAAGAACCAACCCAAGAGATAAAGGACTTATTAAATCCAAATTTCTTTAAAACAACCTTGAGAAATCCATGCCTAACTCTATCAAAAGTGTTTGCCATATCAATTTTAATCACCATACCTTTTTCCCCTCGGCTGAAACTGGAATGAATCGCTTCTTGAACCAGGATGATATTGTCCCAAATTTGTCTTCTTACCATAAATCCCCCTTGATTAGAGAGGATCAATGTGCTAAGTAAAGGCTTCATTATGTTAGCAATAATCTTAGCCATAATTTTATAAGATACACTACACAAAGAAATGGGATGAAATATATCAAATGAAGAAGCTCCTTTTTCTTTTGGAAGTAGCACCAAAAAGGATGAATTAGTGGCTCCCCCTAACCAGGAGGATTTTTGAATATATCTAATCATCCTTATAAATTCAAACTTGATGATGGACCAACATCTTTTGTAGAAGTGAATGATGGACCCATCTAGACCGAGGGATTTATTAATATTAAACTGATTAATTGCCTCCAGAATTTCGTCTTAGTCTATCAACTTATTTAGCTCTTGATTTTCAGCTACTGAAATGTTTTGAGGATGGTGTGAGATAAATTAATCTCACAACTCCTCATCCAATTCTCCCTCTTTTGAATACAAATTACGATAATTCCTGGAAGCCTGTTGTTTGATATCCTCAAAGTCTTGGGTCACTTCCTTTATCTGGGATTTAATTTCCTCCACATTATTTCTCCATTGCCTCAATTTAGATTGCTTATGAAAAGAGGCTATGTTTTTGTCTCGATCTTGTAACCACAACCTTCTTGACTTCAAGCTCCGTACAGTTTCTTCATCCTTTAGAGATTTGAGATAGTTTTTATAAGCTTCTTGTTCCTTTCTTAAGAGATCTGGTTGGACATCCATTTTCTCAATACTCTCTTGAATTTCCTCTAGCTTTTTTTGTTTATCCAATACCTCCATGTGATGAGGACGAGAATTTTTTTTGCCCAAAGTTTAATTGCAGATTTCGTTAATTTGAGCTTCTGCTCCCAAATATACACCTAGGATCCAGATATCCATTGGCACAAGGTTCTAGAAACCAAGGGGGGGAATCTTGCTTCTCCATCCACCAGGGATTGAAACGAAAAGGTATAGGACCCCAATTTACTTCTTTTTCAATATTTAGAGAAATAAGATGATGATCTAAGCTTGCCCACAGAAGAATTGTGGAAGATAAGGAGACTAGAAGTGATAGAAAGGAGTTGCTTAGAAGAAAGCGATCCAATCTAGTTGTTATATGACCATGACCGACTCTCCTATTATTCCATGTAAAATTCCCTTTTAGAGGGGGAACATCAATTAGATCCAAAGCAGAGATTAAAACATCCATATTTTCATGGAATTTATCTTGAACAATGGAACCCTTTTCTCTTTCAAATACCTTGTTATATTGAAATTCCCAACTATTATGCAATTTTGGGTGAGATCCGAATTTGCCAGATCCAAAAGAGAATCCCAACATTATGATTTTTCCCAATAATTATTAGGCATATAAACATTTATTATGAAACAAGACATACCTGAAGATAAATGAGTTAGCTTAGTGATCAACCAATGTGTTGCCTAGAAACTGTCTTCCATCTGAAACGCCTTTGAATTCTAGAGAGTACAAAGACCTTCCGAGGCCCCTCTTGCACTTATTGCCATACCCTTACATTTTTCCAAATGTGTTGCATATCTTGGAGAGCTTCTTGCTCCCGCATTTTAGACTCCTGGATTAGAAGAATTAAAGGATTTTATATGAAAACTAACTTCCCCATAGCTTCCTTTTTTTCCCTCCTACCTAATCCTTTGCAACTCCAGGAGACGATTTTCATTACTTACCAGAAGATTTTTTTTCCCCCCCTTTAGAGGGATGAGAAGATGCTCCATTTGCAGCGGGGATTGGGACTTCACTGGTTTATGATAGTTTTTAAGTATCCCTTCCAAAATGGTTTGGATACCCAAATCCTCATCTCGTTCTGCCTCTGTTTCCCCATAGTTACGGTTAAACTTTCCTTCTTACTTTCCTTGTTGTGGTTGGCTGCGAGACTTTAGACTCAGAATCCTCTCCCGAGCCCTCCTAATGTCCATCCTCTAAAGTTTCTGGGATCCCAGAAGTGGGATGGGTAGGGATTTTAGAAGGAGTGGGATATCCACTTGTGTGGTTGTTCATTGCCCACCATTTTCCGGAGAGATCTACATTCTCCGATTCTGCCTTATTTTCTTCGCCATTTTCCTCCTATGTTTCCCTTGCTTCTTCATTATTTTCTTCCAAATTTTCTAACTCAACATACTTATTTTGATTGGACTCCCCTCTTCGAGGAGAGTTGGGATCGAGATTTGAAGGAGAGGACGAACTCCCTCCTTGATGTTGAGTTGATTGTTGGATCACCGCCTTCCCTGCAACCTTCTTCCTTTTTGGTTGATTCCATTGTTCTTGAGCACGTTCTTATGGATGATCTGATTTATTTTGCAGACATTTTTTGGAAAAATGTTTGTATTCATGACAAGCTTTACATTTGAATGGCCATTGTTCATAATCTACTTGCTGAATATAGGACCAGTTATCCAGGGTTAGTTGAATAGATTCAGTCAATCCTTTTTCCAGATCTAGTTCAACACATAGTCTTGCACATGATTGAAGGCCATCTCATGGTTTGGCTTGATCGATATACTTTCCCAGAGTATTTCCAATGTTTCATAAGGTTTCATCATTGCAACAGTGCAAGGGAAGGAATGGAAGACGTACCCAAATTGGTACCGCAAAAGGAATGTCATTCTCAGGGTGGAAATCAGGCGTCCACTTATTCAGATACATTCCCCTCAAACCCATGAAATAGGGGCCACTTCTAAAGATAATATCTCGATCTGCTATATTTTCAAATAGAAAAACGAAAAAACCCTTACCACAAAAAGCTGAGGACATTTGACCTTTGATATTTTTTCTCCAGTTCAGATCCAACCATTGATTCATTACTCGAGGGGATGGCTAGAAACCTGTAAATTGTTCAATTATCCCATTCTCGGTAAGATGAAGTGCAAAAGGTCGAGAAGAAGTAGAATGGACTGAGACTTTTGGAATTCCATCTACTTTCTTGACAAAATGGGAAGGCATTGATTTCATTGTTTTCGAATAGGAGGAAATCAAAGCTTGGAAGGCCACAATATCAAGTGGCGGAGGAAATGACGGGGGAGATCCTCCCCTCAAGCCTGGATCCATAACCTCAGAGAGATAGTGAACACTACAACTCCTGCCTCAGAAAACCCTATTTGAAGAGAAATTTTGATATTGTATGGCTCATTTGCTTATGTGCATTAATGTTCCTTAGATTATTACCTTCCCTTCTATTTGACATTAGTTGTGAGATTAATGTGATTTCACATTTGCTATGAGGATTTGTTTGTGGCAGCATATACATTGCAATATATCATAAATAGGTAATGAATCCCCTACTAACATAATGGTTTATTGGTGACAAAGTGATTATGCTTCCTTGCTTCTTGTGGCATCTTGGAATAGCTTTTAGGACTATTAAACTTCCTCCATCTCTATGATTGTACAATTATCCTATCCCATGTTGGTTTTGAGGATTGGTCCATGACAATGTATAAACCTTAGCTACAAGATGATTATACGTGCTTGCTCAACCTCCCCCTCATTCCTTTATGTGGTATGTGTCTATGTGAATAATAAAAATCTAATACAACTATATTTTGGAATCTTAGAATCTCTTCGATAACTATTAATTCTCCTTCTTTGTTTCATGTTGGGTCATTATATTATGTGTAGTGAAAGTCTAGTTGAGGTGGATCAACTAACAATCAAATTTGAAAGAATGAACAACAAGTCGAAGGTCGAGGTGGTTCGACTGGGTAAAGTCAAAGTCAAAGACATCGACAACAAGTCGAAGGTCGAGGTGGTTCGACCGGGTAAAGTCAAAGTCAAAGACATCAGCAACAAGTCGAAGAGGTAAACTAAAAAGAGGTGGGTAGGTGAGCGTGTGGGAACCAACTGAAGACCGAATGAAGGCCAACTAGTAGTCGACTGGTAATTCAACTTGGTAGTCGACTGTAACAAAATCCTGAGATTTGCGGAATTTGTAGCCAATGATCTACATGGATTTGTAACAATATTCTTTAGGGTTTTTCCTACTGTAAATCCTATAAGTAAGGTGTGTTATAATGTTGTAAAAGATAATGATGAATGAATCATAGAATGGCCAATAGGTAGAGGTTGTTGTTCATGCAGATGTAAGTTGAATTGGCTACATGGTTGTTGATGGGTGTTCTATATGCATTGAAAACATAGTAAAAACCCTCAATTAAATTGTCAACCCGGGGTAAGTAAACTTAGAGTTGTAGCAAAATATATGCCAAAGGTAGAAGGTTGGTAGGAGTATAGTCTAACTAAGGAAGGCAACTATCTAAGGCTAATATACTCAAGAAAAACCTATCTAATGAGAAAAACCTACTAAGTAACTGGAAACTAGGTAACCTAAGTAGTTTCGGGCCAAAGATCGATGGATAGTTCCTAAGAAAGCAAGTAAAACCCTGTGTAAAGCAAACTAGTTCAACAATAAGCAAAAGCAAACTACTAAGCATAATAAGCAAATGGCAAAAGAAAACTTCTTTAACTTGCCAACCTACATTCAATGAGCAACTGCCCTATGAAAGCAAGTAAATAAACAAGTAAGCAAATACACTTATCTAACCTATTAAAGCAAATAGACAAGCAAGCAAAGACACCTAACTAACCTACTAAAGAAAAAGACAAGTAAGCAAAGACACCTAACTAACCTACTAAAGCAAAAGACAAGTAAGCAAAGGCAACTAACTACTGCAAGTAAAACTTCTCATTGAACAACTATCTAGCCTAAGAGGCAATTGAACTAAATGCCTAATGCAAAACTATTTCTAATGCGTGAAAGGAAATCTAAATGCTCAATGCAATGCATGAAAGGAAATCTATTCTATTGAAAGCAATAAATATTAACAACTAATTCTTAATCTATGATAAGCAAACTACTATCTAATCTATCAAAGCAAAGCCTATCTATCCTACAACAATAAATAAGATTATTTTCTAAACTATGAAAGCAAGAAACTATCTCTTCTATGAAAACAAGAAACTGTTTTCTAATCTATGAAATTCAAATGCATTCTATACTAATATAAGCAAACTTATACTATACTAAATATAGTCATTAACTACAACTTGAAATTGCAATCTAAATCTAAGCAAGAAATTACATAACATAAACTAAACTAGATCTGTCTTAACAATTCAAAATGTAATAAGGAAAATGTAGCAAAATATATGCCAAAGGTAGAAGGCTGGTAGGAGTATAGTCTAACTAAGGAAGGCAACTATCTAAGGCTAATCAACTCAAGCAAAACCTATCCAATGAGCAAACCCTACTAAGTAATTGGAAACTAGGTAACCTAAGTAGTTTTGGGCCAAGGATCGATGGATAGTTCCTAAGAAAGCAAGTAAAACT
>ML836845.1:0-14619 GCA_009831015.1 Picea engelmannii | reverse complement strand
AGGCTGGTGTGGTGGATGATGATGTTGGTGATGTGTAGGATGCATCAATGAAAAGAAGGGCCCCTCTAGGGCTATTCTCTGTCCATCTGGCTCTCGACGCTCCATGTCTACAACCTGTGGGCCTCGAGACATGATATCCTTAGTTACCCTTGGGTTTGGGGGTAACAAAGCCTATAAAGAAGGTGTGTTGTAATGTTGTAAAATCTGATGATGAATGAATCGTAGAATAGCCAATAGGTAGAGTTTGTTGGTCATGCAGATGTAATCCAGATTGGCTACAAGGTTGTTCTTATGTAAAGAAAGTAGGTATGATGTCAATTATGTCTTAGGTGTGGACCAAGGTTAGGCACGTAACCTTTTATTCTGAATGAATAAGACAACAAGAGAGAATAATACTCAAGGAATGTTGGTTTTCCCGGTTTGGATTTCCAGGGTAAAACCTCTGTGTACTGTTTGTTTGTTTTGTCATTTACTTTCTTGTTCAAATATATCTTCCTCTCTTCTGCTAGGTTTAGTATGTAAGTGTTCCTCATTTCCAAACATTTCCAACCTAAATTTTGTTTGAACCCTTTCTTCCATAAAACAAATAAAAATCATATACACGTACCTTGTGGCATCATAGAATGGTTTCAATGACTATCAAATCTCCTTCCTTATTTTTAACTTAAATTTTGATTAAACCTTTGATTTGAAATTCAATCCTAATAATGGAGATACGTTGAATTAGAAAAAGTGCACAATGGTTGGAGTTAAGGCATTGACCAAGTAGTCAAAAGGCCAACTAGACAAATCATCGACTAAGGTTGAGTCAACTAAGAAAATTAACTAGGCAAGTGTCGACAAGGAAAGAACCAATGGAATATAACTCACTGGGAAAAATCAATTGGAAGAGCACATCATCAATTAGAGAATGGGGGCAATGGGTGCATGTTTATGGAACATGTCGAAGGGTGTGTAGATGGTTAAAGATGTGTTTGATGAGTAGTATTTGTGGGAGTGTAGTTGATGAATAGTCAATCGAATATGATGCTTTTGATGGAAGCGTTGGTCAATTGAAATGTGTCAAACAGTTACCATGAAGCTCAAATCACCCATAAAAATGTCTTTGGGGACTTTTCACTGAACCTTAGAGGAAGGTTAAGTGTATGGGTGATAGTCGTAGAGTCATATGAGTTGCATGTTGGTGCCACATCAACAATAACTCTTAAAATAATTGATTGATCATTTGGAATTATAATCATTCTATGAATTGTTAGCTTGTAGACCACACTTGAAGAAATCATAAGGATGAGAATAGGAATCACTCTGGATTCTTGATCATTTTCTGAAGAAGAGATGGGAGAAGGGAGAAGAGGAGATAATGTAACTATAGTGAGTCTGTGTATGTCTAAGAGGGGAGACACAGAGAGGCCAAGGCACGATAGACATTCCTTGAAATAAGACAAGCACAGTAATGATTAATTGTAGCAAAAAGAGTTGAGAGAAAGACATAATCTATGTAATTGGGAAGACTCAAATATCAATACCATGGTGAGAAGATGAAGGATTAAAGACCCCATATGCCAAACTTCATGACCATTTTTCAACAATCCCTTGATTGTTAGCAGAGTTCCTAGTGATAGAGAATTAGAGGTAGAGGCTAGTTGGTTGAATGGTTGGTAAGTTTTGGTTAGAAGGTAAGCTAGTGGAATTCATGAATGAGCCAATAGAAGAAGCTAATAGTCAATTAGAGGATTGAGTGATGGAATGTTCATTTGGAAAGTCGATTGAGGGATCACAACCAATAAAGAGGTTTATTAAGGAGAGTAGAAGGAGGACTCTCCTTAGTGAAAATAAGGTCTCGACTCTGATTACTAGGAATGTTATACATTGTAAATGCAACACTATAGGCGTGGAATATTGAAGGTTGTTCAAATTTAAAATTACARKMATTTGTTKGTCAATGGACTCTTAGACTTAGAAAAATATATTGGAGTTTCTTTCCAGTGAGGGTTCTCCTTAAAAGTATTATTGTACTAGGTGTGAATGATCCATAAATGAGGGAATTATAGCCATCTTGCTTCACCAACATATATATTGTTCGAAATAAGTTCTAATCTATGATCTCTCTAATATTTTGATGGTTGCGAGGCCTACAATATGCCAACCAAAGGCCCACTATTGTCTAGTGTAACCCACACACAACAACTGGCCAACAACACAATGAAATTATGTCAATAATAAATAATGCTCTGTAAATACTCTATTCATGTTTGATTATAAGGATCTATATTTAGAAAGGATACTAGGCCTATGTACTCTAAAAGGCTACAACTCATATGTCTCAGTGTAGCCTAATGCTCTTCTCCTTGATGAAAATTGCACACAACAACCAACTGTGACACAAAGCTTAGTTGGTTAGTTTAATCTATTTGAATGTAATGTTTGAAGGTGAAATTAGATCTGAAGTCTCTAGCTATAGTTTAGTTCTATCTCCTCGAGTTTACCAACTGTAGATACCATGTCCATAAGGGAAGTGTGGTCTATGTTATTTTTCTAGGTCCAATTGTTTTCTAGCATGGAAACAACTCTTCGATGCCTAAACATGCTTGCAAACACATCATGGAGTTCTTAAGAACTATCCAAAGGTCATTGACCTCTGTGCACCACTCTCTTGCACATATTCAAGATACGGTTCTTTGGATGCAATATTGGAAACAAGAATTGGATTGTGGTTGCCCTTGGCATCAACCTGTTATCCATCATGTTGGTGTCACTAACCTCCTCTATTGCTATAGATTCTTGGCTAGCTTATGCTCTTTGGACTAGATATGCAAAAAACTCTTCATATTCTTCAATCTTCATTCTCCATACCCTTCTCTTGGTTGTGCAACTTCTAGGGGAAGCTCTAGATAAATTCACCAACACTTCACTTCCCAATTCCCACTCAACTTTCAGTGGTGGAAAATGTTCTTTTTGTTGCTAATAAAACTCCCTGACATACTCCTCCTCTCCTTGTGCTTCTGAATTCAATGTTATATTTAGGAAGTCTTCTTGTCATTCCTCCTTTGAAAGCAATCTATCTTGTGGCATGCGGCTTGCTTCTCCCAACAAGATTCCACTTGATGGCCTTTTCTCCCCAAAAATGAACATGCATATGAGTACCAATATCTCATAGCGTTATGACCTCTCTTCTTGCAACAATGACAAACAAGGGATACCCTGTTTGATATAAAATTCTTGCTCGTCTTCTCCTTCTTTCCATAGTATATTGGATTGTCACTTCCTTTAAGTGTTGAAGTAGGCTATCTCTTTACACCTTATTCATTGCCTCCCTTTTTCAATCTACCATAAGAAGCCTTACATGGTAGTGGGTTTCCTTCTCCATTTATTGTTGTTTTTCCTTCTAATGAGCAAGCCAATTCTGTCATGTCCTTTGCCTTCACAAATGTGGTCTTGTTGTTTGTGGCCTTTTCATTTCTGCCATCAAAAAATAGGATTTTATGCTTGGCCCTCTGTGCAACTACAATGGGGCTTAAGATATCACGCCTTCTCTTTCATAACCCTTGTCCATCATCACTCATCTACCTTAACGATTTTGAGCCAATGCCCCTGTTATGTTTTTCAAATCCACCAAATTGTTGTTGAAAATAGTTCAAGGAAAATGAGCTTACCAAAGTGGTCTTGGTCATGGTGCCTTTGGAAATGGTAATGGCAGGTTTTCCTACTTCCTAATTCTCTTGTATAGTTGCTTGGAGATTTTCCAAGGCCTCGTCCTTCTCTACCAACTCTTGTTGCAGTTGAGAAATCATCTGAGTGAGCCTATATTCTTGCCAACTTTGCAATTGAATGACCTTCTCTCCCAAGTGTAAAAGTTGAACTCTGTGCTTGTCCCAATATTCCATGACCATAGTGAGGTAGTCTTGGTGTTCATCAAATTTCTTCTTTAGAAATGGCAATACTTTGGAAACAATCTCAAGGTTCTTCTCCATCTTAGTCATCCTTTGGTTGAACATTTGGACTTACTCCTTCAAGTGTTGGTTCTCTTCTTGAAGTTGAGCATTGTTGGCCCTCAAGTCTTCCAACCACTCTATGTTTCCTTTACCCATGTTGAGGTATGCAATGTTCTCTTCGAAGTGCTAGTAGTTGTGTCTCGGTCAAGGATTCAATTGCTCTAATACCTTATGATTTGTAAACGAGGGACTTATAGCCCACTCACTTCACCAACATGGATATTGTGCAAAATAACTTCTAATGTATGTTCTTTATATTCTTTTTATGGTTGTGAGGCTTGCAATATGCCTACCAAAGGCCCACTATTGTCTAGTGTAACATGCAAACAATAGTTAGCTAGCATCACAATGGCAATCAGATCAATAATAAATGATGCTTTGAAAATACTCTGTTCAATGCTAATTATAAGGCTCTATCTTCAAAAAGGATACTATGCCTATGTACTTTGAAAGGCTACAACTCCCATTTCTTAGTGTATCTTAATGCTTTGGTGCTTGATGAAAATTGTACACAACAACTAGTTGTAACACATACCTTAGTTGGTTAGTTTAATTCATTTGAATGCCATATATGAAGGTGAAATTAGTTCTGAAGTCCAGCTCTATCTCCTTGAGTTTACCAACTATAAATCCCAACTCTCATGGATTGGTTTCTTTACAAGAAGGTCAATTTTGAGCCAAATTAATTTCCTTTCGAAACATTGCATTAGAGTGATAACTCTTTGTGGAAAAAGAGCTCGAACTTGTATGAATATGTAGGGTCTGGATATCGAACTAAGAAATCAACAAAAAAATGAATAAATAGGTTGAGGTCAATTGACTTTTGAATGATTGGAGGTTGCTCAAATCTCAATTACTTACAAAGTTTCAAAAACACAATGCCTAGCACATAGACATTTATTTGCAAGACATCTTAAAAACATCAATGAACAATTTTTTCTTTTCTTTTCTTTTCTTATCGAAAAATGATATAAAGACAAGCAACTACAATTTTCTTTGTCCATCTACCTATGGTAAAGTTGTGTTCAACTACAATTATGTATAAGAAATGCCATGCATTAACAAAATCCTCCCTTCCTCTAAGAAACAAGATTTTTGTTATAATTTATATATCTTCTCTTCCCTTTTCCAAAGTTTTCTCATGTGAATATGACTTGAAACCATACTCATGGATCAAATATCTTCCCAAACGTCCATAAGAGTTATATTGATCGAGTCTGTCGAGGTGGATTTTCAGGAGCTTGTAAAATCTACTTGAAATTTTTTTGATGTTCATTCTGAGGACTCGACCTATACAAAGTTTGCCAATTCTCTTCAATTGGTCAAGGCGAAAGTTCTCCTTTGTGCTAGTTAGAGATATAAGGCTAGGGACCATTTATTGATGAATCCTGAGTAGAGATTGGAACATTTATATCAAGAACATCCCGAGGAGATGTATAGTGAAGAGGTAATGTCTAGGATCAAATAACTTGAGCTTCAAAAGATTAAGCTTCTTATGGACAAAGATAAAGATCAAAGAATCAAGAGTAGGAAAACTTGGCTAAGTTTAGGAGACCATAACACAAAGTACTTCCATAAATTTTCCAACATTAGGAAAAACTCAAAACATTATCCAGGAATTATTTGATGATGATGGAAACAAGCTCAGAGAGTTTCAAGGGTTGGTAGACGTTGATGTCAAACACTTTGTCATAAATCTTGAAGGTGGTATCATATTTCCATAGAATGGTGGAAGTAGAGGACCATGAAAAGCTGTATAAGGAGGTTTCCAGGGAGGAGTTGTTGATCGTTTGGAACTCATTTTAGAAGGATCATAGTCATGGGCTAGATGGGTGGCCAGTGGAATTCTATTTTGATTTCTTTGAACTCCTAGGGGAAGATCTTTTCAGGATTGTGGAGGAGGTTAGGCTAGTAGGAAAGGTTTCAAGGAACCTAAATTCTACATTCGTTGCTTTGATTCCTAAGCAGGATTTCCCAGAGAATTCTGATGGATTTAGACCAATTTTCTTATTTAACCATATACAAGATCACATCCAAAGTCATAGCTATGAGACTTAAGCTCCTTTTGTCTAGATACATTTCTCCATAATAACTTGGTCTTTTAGAATGGAGGTTGATCCATGAAGCTATAGGTTCAACCCAAGAAGGTCTACATTCCATCAAGCATTTACATACCCCTATTATTGTCAACAAATTAGACCGATCAAAGGCTTATGATAGGGTGTCCTAGCTATACTCAAGACTCCTTCTAATACATTTGGGTTTCTCCCTTCCTTTAGTGAAGTGGATCATGGGCTCTGTGTCATCTACTTTCTTCTTTGTGTTGATTAATGGGTTGGCTTCCTCACTTTTCAAGACAACTAGAGGACTTTGACAAGGTTTCCCTTTGTCACCTTATTTCTTCTTGTTGGTATCACAAGGCCTCAATAGGGAAATCCATGAAGCCAAAATAATTAGACTACTGTAAGGGATTTAGGTTGGAAGAGGGGTATCTCTCACAAATTTTCTCTTTGTTGATGATGTTTTACATTTTGGCCTAGGTTCAATGAGGGGAAGTCAAAACTGAAAAGAAATTTTGGATTTATACTCTATTTGCAAATGGGATGGAAATCATTATGGGTAAGTTTTCCTTGTATACCTATGGGTTGAATGACTCATTATTTGTTTGGATTGAAAGGATTTTCTCCTTTCAACATTTAAATTTTGAAGGAGGACTAAAATATCTTGGGTTTATTTTAAAACTTAATAACCATGTGAAAGAGGATTAGAGATGGTTGTTGTCTAGAATTGAACAAAGGATCTCCTTTTGGTGCAATAGGTGGATTTCTAGAGGTGGAAGGTTAGTCTTGATTAAGTCTATTCTTGGAGCTATTTCGATATTATGGCATGCCTTAGCGCATATCCATAAGAGAATATTGGAGAAAGTTAGGAAATGTTGCTTTAATTACCTATGGAAGGGAAACAACGAGTTCAAGGGATCACATATAGCTAGATGGAAAATGATTGTTACTCATAAGAAATCAGGGGGATGGGGACTCAAAGAAATACATCTTTTTGGACATTCCCTAGAAACAAATATTTATGGAAGCTGGTTACCATGGATAGTTTATGGAGACAGATCATTACTTAGAAGTATGTTGCACCAAGCTCTTTACTAGATTGGATAAGGTCAGCAAGGAAGAACATTAAAAATATTTCTAGCCAATGGAAATCTTTAACTTTGGCTTTTCCTGTGATTGGAAAATACATGACTCGAAAGGTAGGTAACAAAGGTAAGGATTGGTTCCGATGCCATTTTAGGTTGTGGATAGACAATCTCCCTCCTAGAAGCACTTGTAACTCATTTGCAGGAACTAGGGATATGTACTCTAAATAATATTGATAAGCCACATGACTCCACCATTTGGACACAAGGATGGCTTTTACTTCAGGACCTAGGTTTGGAAAATGGAATGAGGCATATCTGGGAAGTAATTTTGGTAGAGCTTAGAAGGGCACATATAATATTGAATGATGATCAAGATGAGCTTAGTTGGGATTGGAACAAAGAAGGGGGATCTTACACAACTAAACATGGATATTTGATAATTTAATCTCCAACATCTGTAGAGGAAGCCCGATGGTGGTCAAAATTGCGGAAGGTGAGAGTACCTTCCAAATGCAGTTTGTTTATGTGGTTGGTACCTGTTATAGCACAAGTTGTAGGTTGGGAAAATCCCAACCCAACCACAAAATCAAGTGCTACAACTTGGGAATCCTATACCCAATGTCACCTCGATGTAGGTCCCGCACTTCCAGGATGACTAGGTCACTCTAGGGAGGCGATCTTGGTGACCCTAGGGGGAATGAGATGTGGATGGATAGAGATGGAAGTGGAACCTCTAGAGGTAAAATATAAGTGGAGTGAGATGTGGAAATAGATGCCTTGTAAGTCAAGTGATTGTTTCCCCAAAGGTATAGTACTTCTCTAGATGATTGTACATGCCCGAGACACAAGAAAATCCAACTTGAAATGATATATGTTAGTATGGATTAGCAAGTTAAGCTTGCTGTCCCTAATTTATAGCAGTAGATGACAATTTATATCAGAAAGTAAGATATTTCAAACCAACATTTAAAGCATAAGATCAATCAACGATATTATCAATGAGTGTGGAAATCAATTATGATTGAAAAATGACCCTTTGAGGCTAAACAAAGCAAGTTATCGTAACATGTATTTTCTACAGAAAATTGCAGCCTTATAGTTGTATCATTCATTCACTTTTATCAGAAATTTACACCAACAAAAAATGCCAACAATTAGCCCAAAATATGCACCCTAGTTAGTAGAGTTAGTGAACAAAATTTAGGAGCTAGTCTAGGATTAGTTTAGGAGTTATGGTTAGTAGTTTATCTAGGTTAGATCAGCCCTAATGCCTGTAGGTTAAAGTTTGTAACAGTAATTTAAGTAGTGGGAGAGAGGGGACACCCTAGTAGGGGAAGAGTCCTCTCAATGTGGAAAACCAACTCCAAGCAAGAGATCTTCCAAAAGACAAAAAATCATGTTTCCCAAGGTAATGATTTTATATCTCCAATGCAAAAAATGGATGACTAGTGCCTTTACTATTGGGTTAATGGAGTCAAATAAATGAACTATAGATGCTACTTCCTTGGGGGTGTAAATCCTCTTACTTCCCAAGGCAAGTATCTCTAGTTAGGGTTTGAGGATGAGGGGTGTAAATCAACTTACTTCCTCAAACAAACCCTTGCAACATCAATGAACTTTAAGCAATAAATGATGGAGACTAGAGTGGGGGTGTAAATACTCTTACTTCCCACTTAGCTCCTAGCACAACAATCCTTGACTTGAAAAAATGATATCATAAGAATAAAATACCATACCAAAATCAAGAAAGATGCTAAGATAATCCACCATAAAATCTATAGAGCATTCCTCCAAGGCTAGCGCCTCACTCCTACACCAACCATTCACAATATATAGCCATAAACAAGTGCACAAGAGACAAATATAGCCAAGTGTAGTGAAAATTTCAGATCAAGTACTCTCACAAGAGGGAGATTTATTGTGTAAATGAGATCTTATGATCTCTTATTTAAAATGTCACCAAGGTGACTTGTCCACATATTGAGGGGTAAACCACAAGACTAGGGGTCAAAAACCCTAATCTTTCCCCCTTTAACAAAGTAACATTAAACAATTCATTTAAAATTTCACCTTTTCACAAGTAAAACCCTAATTTACATGGACGTCTCCCCTTTAGGGGACGTTTTTCCACGTAGAAGAAGTCGTTGGTGTTGGAGAAGCATAGGTAGGCTGATCTGGATTATTTTCGGCACGAAATGAGAGTGAAGATATAATAAATAAATGCACAGAGATATCACGTATATCCAATAATATAACAGAAATATATTAGAGGAAATCATAAACACAGAGATACAATAATACATGATTTCTATTAATGCAAGAAATGTACAGAGACTGTAAAAATACAGAGTGAAAGACTCGCTAGAATGGTGGCAGCTTATCTCTGAGAAGAGATGTGACGGCTAATTGCATTCGCAAGAAGATGATTACAATGAGGCTTTGAAGTCATTTTTACAATAAGCAGGAATGCCAAAAACCCTAGACATCCAAAAACCTAACCCTAGGAGATGAAGCGCCAAAAGTCATGTGGGCCCCGTTTGGGTAAGTGAGTACATCAACTTCTCAGGGTCGTAACTTTTGCATACGATCTCCGTTTTAGGCGTGTGATAACTCATTGGAAAGGTATCATTGAGGAGATTCATTTTGGGGGCTCAAGAACCTTGATCTTGAAAAACCTTCATTTGGGCCCTCAAAATGGCCCCGGAAGTTAAAAACTGCTAAAAATAGTAAATTGCCAAAATTGTCAGAAAACTGTTTTGAGCCAGCTGGGAAAGGTGGGTGGCCACCGATATCCACCTGGATCATAAGCCTCTAAAGGCCACATGTCAAGCATCTAGGAAATATCCTCATGCTGAAGACCTCCTTCTCCTCAAAACGTTCATGTGTCAATAAGTGGCTACATCACCACTAAAACCTAGCCCCCAAAAGTGACGTCATGCCCTAGGAGGTGACGTTTTGCCTCTCCTAGGCAAGTCATTTGGCAAGTGAAGCATGGGCTAGGTCCATCCAATTGTCCTCTAGGCCTTCAATATTTCATCAGTGTGAACCAACATATGGACCCTTGACATCCAACCTGTGGGCTTATAGCCCATGGAAGCCCAAGCTAGGCTTGTTCTCCCAAAAATGTCCACCAAATAGGTCCTACAAAGACAAATGAGCACGCCCTCCAAGGATATCAAGTAATAAAATCATGATAAGTGAATCCAATCAATAAATGAGCCACCTAAGCATGTGCATCAAAGATCACCATATCAAACAATTAATTTCTCAAAGACACTATGCGACTTGCCAAGCTTGAGTATGTGAGGGTTGACGAGGTGTCCTATTGGGTAGATCTTTCCCTAGGTCAAGGAGAGTTTCCAAGAGATCCCAATCTAATCCATGTAAAGTGGATGAAGTTGTTAGGGTCAAGACTCAATGGGCATAAGGCTCATGCCATATAAGGGTTCATAGTGTCTCATTCATGGGTGCCTTTATAAAGGGTTGTGTGGTACCTTCGTCCACAACGCACTTTTTTCAAGCCCATTAATTTCCATTCTTTTATTCTTTCATAATTTTAGGGAGAGGTTGAAGGTCACTTCCCTGGCATGGTGACCAGATAATGGCAATGTCACCCACAAACACCTAGTGGAAAATGAGAAGGATGGCTCGTGATGAGACCCCCTTTCTCTCAGCCATGCAACTGAGAGCCATTACCCTGGTTTGGTGACCATATGATGGCAATGTCATACCACTAGATATTCATGGACGTGATAGGTCGGCTCGTGATGCGACCTCCTATCCTTCAACTAACCTTGTAATCATTCTTTGTTATATTGTGGGTCCTCTTTACTCAAAGATAAGTGTTTCACTACTTTCTTGGGTGATCCATGGGTGAAGCATATGGAAGGTTCATACAAGGATTTTATATTTTACATAACATCAATCCCTCTAGGCCTTCAACCTCTTCTTCCCATAGAATGAGGGACAACCCCTTTTTGGGTCATTACACCCTAAAATCCCAAGAGATAAGGAAATGGAGGGGAATGGTCCGGAACGTTATGATGGATCTTTAAGGGATTTCCTAGTAGCAAACCCATCCCCAAGGAAGACCACTTACTAGGGCACAATGTTGTAGGAAAATCTCCCTGCGGACAGGTAGATTTCCTCTTGAGAGCTAGACCCTTAACTCTAAGACAGAAAATGCTTAACATGGACACTGACTTTCTTTTAGATCTAATTAAGCTGATGAACAAAAGAGAAGGAGGAAGGCAAGTACCTTATGAACGTTGTTTGTCCCTGCAAGGTCCAGTATGAGCTTCGATCTTGAACTCCTTGGTAGGTCCTGCAAGACAAACAAAAGTACAAAATACTTCCTACTCTACGGAGATTATCTAAAACATATATCCATCTACTGCAGACAAACTTATATGGAACAATTCAAGTTTGAAAGAAACAGGCCAAGCATTGATTCTATTAATGAGAACAACAATGAAGAATACTTACAACCATAGATGTGAGTGCAACAACTTCATCAAGCTCTCCTTGTCCAAACCCTTGCTTAAACAGTCCACACACAGAATGCTGATGCTCCAAATGACATCTTCCTCATGAGATCATAAGTTGGATGCTTCACAATTCTTTTCATCCCCTTTCACCATGAGAAGGCCTCCTTATATAGGCTTGGAGAGGCCCAACCACTAAAGATATATTTGGGGTAAGTTGAGGATTCTCCTCCTTCAGTTATGGATCTTCCCTAAGATCATGGCTTGAACAAGGATTCGAATCCAACTGCCTTTAGAGATTAAAGGGATCTCTTCTTGATTTTCCTCAACAAGCCAAAACTCGCTCAGAAAAGGCAGCGCTCCCCCAAAAGGGGTACCAGAGCGCTATAGCGCTCCCCTAAAAGGGTGCACCAAGCGCTAGTGCTCCCTATTAGTGTATAAAGGAGCACTCCTCTCCAAAAATGTTTTTTTGAGTGGATTTTCTAGTGGCAAAAGGTTTATAAACTTTGTTAACCCATTCCTCTTCTTCCAAATCAGTTGTTTGAGGTGTTTCAAGTGTCCTTCCAATGTCGTTATAGGCACGACATAGATTGTATGGCAGTATTCTTTTTCTGAAACTTGCGACACTTGTGACCAAAATGCGACACTTGTAATATTGATAACGATGACACTAGGCCATTGTCGTAATGAGTAATTTTGCTGTGTAACACACAATGTCAACCACTAAGGTAAAGCAAGGAAAAAGGGGAAATGTCCAAGCATATATCATGAAATATATAGCAATCTAAGATACAACATACTCAAATGACTTAAACATTGAAATAATGCTCACCATAATACTGACTTGCACCTCATGGAGCAAGGCCCATTGCCTTTCAGAAGCCAACTGATGTGGTGGATGCCATCTGCAAATCTGTGACCATCTGTGGTGGTGAGTGGGGTTTCCAACTATGAAAAAGGGTATTGTTGGTCATGTAGTCTTCTCAACACTCCATATCTACAACCTGAGGGCCTCAAGACATAATCTCCTTAATTATCCACAAAATGGGGATAACAGTCCCAATGAATAGAGTTTTGAATCGGAACATATGACAATAAATAAATAAAATTAGGCTTGTTTGGTGTTGTCTGTGCAAAAACCATGAATAAACAAATGCCCATGTTTTTATGAGTTTTCCTTTCTATGTGCAGGTGTGGAAGGAGGTGGAACCCAATTCGGGTCTTCCAAAATTTATGGATGAAAGGGTCTTTGAATGACAATCTCAAGGAATGGTTCGATAGGAGGGAACTTAAGAATTTTAGAGTTGTGCCTTATCTTGTCTGGGTGCTTTGGATAGCAAGAAATGCATGTATATTGAATACAAACAAACTCCACGCTTTCAAGTTATTGCTTAGGCATTGGCATTATTATCCAATTTTCAGACTAATGACCGGATAAGAAGGCCAAGGAGGGTTGGTGATTCGATGGTTTATAAATAAATCCCATTGAGTTTCTTTGATGGGGTCTATCAAGGTCCTAGATAGGTATGTGGTATGGGTTATTCTCTTTATCTCTTAGAGTCCCATTTCTACATAGGTAAGGCAAATTTGGGCTCGGGGACCAATGACTATAGTGAGTTCAAGGAACTACTTTTCCTCTAGGTATTTGGGGATTCAACTCTTGCTATTAATTGGATGAATGATGAAATTTAGGTACAAAACACATGTTTATTCACTGTGGCCATGCACATGAAAGATCTATCAAGTCAGTTTCAGGTGATCACTTTCTCTCATGTTTTTTGGGAGCTCAATGTATAGGAAAAATCCCTTTATAAGGAGGGTCTACATAGGCCTCAAGATGAAATAACTGAAGATGATTTTGTGGGAGGATCCTTAATCTCATCAAGGACCTATCACTTTACTGAATTTTAAGCGTTTTTTGGTGGGTTATTCTATATAATTAGGCCAGTCCCAATGACTAGACTTTTATATGCCTTTGAATATAAATGTCACTGGTTAGCTTGTCTTTGATTAAGTGTTTTTTGGGAAGTTTTTGGTTAGAAAGATAATGTTGGAAACTCATCTTGTATGTAGCATAGATGAATAGTATCTCAGGTATCAATTTTTTGGACATGTGCAAATTTGCACTGTGAAAATTGTACTTTGGATTTTGATTGGAATTAAAAATACTTTTTGTTTTTAGTGGAAAAAAAAAGAGTTATATTGACCATCCTTAATAAAGTTTCCTAAAAATTGACTAGAAGAGGAATCCAATCGACCAACAATTAAGAAAAATGGCCAGAAAAGAAATCCAATCAACCATCAATTAAAATTAGCCAAGGAATGAAAAATTACTCAGCCCATGTGGGAAACATGATCTAAGAAGAGATGTAAATCACATGGATGGTCGTACATGACACGGAAATGCGTAATTGACCTAAAAATGTAATGAAATTTTGGTCTTGGGGAATCGTATGACTCAGAGTAAAGGTGAATTCACCCAAGCAATGAGAAATTGGTTAGAGGGAGAGAGCATACAACTCTAAGAAAAGAGAAAATCACCTAGGGAGGTAGGCCAACGGTCCGAGCAAAGAGTGAAAATTGTACTACTAAATATAAGGGATCAAATTAGAAAGTAGGGAGAAACAACTCTAATTTATAGGCCATTTATCTCTTGGATAACATAGATGGACATCCTATATTTTCTAATAGTTGGATTTAATCGAACCATTGATAAAAATGATCAACGGTAATGAATTATGAGCACCAAATCAACAATCATCGAAATGCATTGTCGGTACTTACATGTCTGTGAATTACCAAAATGAAGGCCATGGTTCATTTAAATCAACAGTCATATCCATTGACTTGAGCAAACCATAGATCAATTAATCCATATTAGAATGCCAACAACCATTAGAATTAACCTCATCACCACATAGTATGAAAATTGAAATGCCCAACTCATTCAAATATATAACATAGCGTAGATCATGCCACATGGAATTTTCAAATG
>ML836844.1:67310-97308 GCA_009831015.1 Picea engelmannii | reverse complement strand
TGATTTTGTTTGTATAGTCACCACCTAGTAAAAAATCACCTCCATCATACCTTTCACACTCACAAAACCATTCCCTCTAAGGAGTCATATGAAAGGATGCACCTGAGTCGACCAACCATACCTCATGATCTGCATGTGTGCTTGAAGAAGCCAAGTACACATCTCTTCCTTCATCCACGAAGGTTTTGTTTCTATATAAGGGGAAACATTAGATCCCTTCCCTCTCTCAACACTTTTGGATCTACATCATTTCTTGTAATTCCCTTCTTTTCCACATCTCCATCTTACCATTACAATTTTCCAAGAGATTTAGATCTCCTATTGCAAATAATAAATTTGTGCTCTTTCCTTCTATGTCTTTCCACCTCATCTCATCCGAAAACAAGGATGAGACCACATCATCGAAGCTTAAATTAGTTACATTACTCCCTATGGCTACAACCAGAATATCCCATGAGTCTAGTAAAGGGAACAATAAACCAATACACTTATCTTCATCAAAAATATTAATATCAACAAACAATAACTGACTTACCACTGTATTGAATGCGTACAAATGCTTTGTTACTAAGTCTCCATATTTCATTCTCAAGTTGTACATATTCTTCCATAGGAAGAATTTTTTTTCTAGGAACTTAGACTAGTACAAAGCCCCTAACTTATTCCACAATGCCTTGGTTGTAGCTTCCCTTGATAGATTTAGTAATATTCAACCTAAGAAACACAATTGGATTGTGCTCTTTTCCTTCTGATCCAACGGTATCCATTCTTTTGTGGACATTCCTATAGGTGAAGTACCTAGATCCACATCAATCAATTGATCTTTGTCCACCAATAGATTTTCCATCTTGAGCTTCCACAACTCAAAAATTTTCCCATTAAATTTCTTTATGTCTATTATTGAATTGCTCGCCATTTCTTTTCACCAAAAGAACCAATATTTCAAAGCTCCCATTGTAACAAGGTTTATCACAAACCTGAGACAAACCCTTATCCATAAAGGCATCCCTCTGAAGCCAATAAATGCTCCGATACTGAATGTAGATTTTAACCTTGTACAATTAATAACTACAAATGGATTCTTAGTAAAAGAAGAAAAGATACAATGACACACACACACACATCACACATAGATTTTACCCTAGAAATCGAAACCGGGAAAACCAACAACTTGTTTAGAGCCACACCTCTACTTCTTTATTCATAATCATCCTTCATTTTTTACAACACAATATATATACGATCCCGCGAAATCCAAAACCCCTAGTCCATTAACCAGGATTAGTCTACAACCCTAATTCCTTGACTAGAATTAGAAAACCATCAGTGAAAATAGTGTGTTTAAAAACCACTAAAAATGGACGCAAAAAACCGCCAATTTTTTTTTAGGGCTCCTTCCCTTCTAACCCCCTTGTGCGCCTGACACAACATAACGCGTGGGGTTGGTTATGAAAAGAATATAAAGCATACCCAATAGAGACTCCATTATAGCAATTATAGTTTCTGGAGCTATAGAGCTCTGAGACTTCTTGGACAACCTGTGTTGAATCCCTAGAAGGGAAGTGGGACAACCAAAGGGACTGCATTGCAAAGAAGGGGGTACATTTCCTTGGGTTGTGTAGACTATGCAGAATTAGAGGTTGTAGGTTGGAACTATTGTTGAAGTTTGGTACCTTGGCCTAGCCTTTGATTGTACGATTGTGAGACCTTAGTTGGCCAAACCTTATGGGAGACCACCATGAATGTATGGAAACTTTATGTGTGGCTTTAGGATCTAATATTCAATGGGATAAAACTCAACTCTGCAGGTAGAGACAACAACATATCCTTGATGGGTTGGCCTTGCAAAACTAAGCCTAGATCCAACTTGGCCATGTTTTCAAATCCTTGGGAATCCCTTTCACCACCCAATATTATCTTTGGTATTTCTAGGAGGTGGTGGTGTAGAGAGTATAGAAAGGAAATAGACAAGTAGATTAATAAACCTTTAGCCTCATAAGTGAAATTTCAAATTTTCATGAAGGTTTCTATTGCAACCCAGGTATAATAGTCGCAATGTGGGTCCTCTTGAAAGCATCCTATGCAAGAGTAGAAAGGGATCTCAAAAAATTTCTTATGGGTAAAGAGTGACAACAAGAGGGGTTCCATAGAATCAATCACGAGCTTCATTACATGTCGCTAGAGTTTTTTGGTCTAGGTATTATCAAAACCCACCATTAGGTAAAAGCCTAGTGTGCCAAGGGGCCAATTCATGGTATTGAAGGACATAAGGTCTAGAAGGTCCTTCTTCAATTCTTGATTAGGCAAGGCTTTCTTCCAAGGGAGTATACTTTATAGAGCATGGAATATTTTAGGGGCTAAATTTCACCCATGGGCTAATTTCCATGTTTTGTTTCCAAAGAAAATTTTTCCAATTTCCATATTTTTCTCAAA
Organism: Picea engelmannii; assembly: GCA_009831015.1. NCBI lineage: Eukaryota > Viridiplantae > Streptophyta > Pinopsida > Pinales > Pinaceae > Picea > Picea engelmannii. The sequence continues at coordinate 94,875 of ML836844.1, read as the reverse complement.
TTATTTGCCCAAATTATATAGGATAAAAGTATTTTTCTCTAAAAATAGCCAAAACTTTCTAGAAACTATATAAAATCCTTATAATTTTAAATATTTTTTACAAAAATATCATCAAATATTTTATGGTTAGCATTTTAATAATTAGTAAGATTTGTGAATTTTTCTATATTTTAAGATGAGTACGGATCCTTAAAATATTCCCTGTTGCAAATAATTTCTCTTCAAACCCTTTCTCTCACTCAATCTCAATTATGTTAAATTTGTTGGTACATTAGTCTTGTAGAACATTTGGAAGGCTTGGGATGTTGTTAAGCCTTTTCTTTCCTAGAAGAATTTATCTCTCAAATCTTGCCCATCATTCATCGATCATTGTCTTTAGTGGCCTCCTCTTGTGAAGTTTGAAGGAGAGCCCCTAAAAAATCTCCCTAGCTCATGGCCTTAAGGCTTTTCAAGAAGGGCATTTGGTCAACCAACCAAACTAGTTTGATAACTGGTCTAAGTAATTTCTCTGTTCAACTAACCTCAAAAGGAAATTATCCTAGCTAGAATGAATATTTTTATTTTTGAATGAATTCAATGACTCATTCTTGATGATCTCATGCTCAAGCTTCACCTTCAAGTTCCTTGTGCTTAGAGTCATGACCAAAAATTGGGGAAAACCACAACCTTCTCTACATATGAACCTATTATGGGATAAAAGTGGATTTATCTTAAGTTGTTCTTCAAAGGATGATCCAGATGGATATCAGTGGCCACCCACCTATTCCACTAGATCAAAACATGGGTTTTCCATTTTGGCAGTTTTTCTACACTTTTTTGGGTCCTGAATTTCTGGGGCCATTTTGAGGCCTTAAACAACGTTTTCTGGGCACAACAACGCCTAGATGATAGCCATAGGCATAGTCTAGTTCGAACGAAATGTGTACTCCTCAGCTAGACCTTTTCGAGGAGGTATTGAGTGCCCCAAATGGAGGTTGTATGAAAACATTACACCCTCGGGAAGTTGACATATCAACTACCCCCATTGGGGCCCGCAAACCTTTTGGCGTTTCATATTCTAGGGTTAGGGGTTTGGATTTTATTTATGTTAAAAATGCATTTGGAGCCTCATTGTTAACATAATATTCTTGCGAATGAGTGTATCCATGACATCTCATCTTAGAGATAAGCTGCCACCATTCTAGCGAGTTCATTCACTCTATATTTCTAGAGTTCCTGTACATTTCTATCATTAATAAAAATTGTGCATTATTGTATCTCTATGTTTCTGGAAATATGTCTGTGTATTTACTTATTATATTTCCACCTTCATTTCATTCTCAAAATAATATGGATCAGTGGTATCAAAACATGCTACTCCTTGTTGTTTCTTAGTGCATGTCCCAGACGAGATCAGGGTATAGATAGTTGGGTCTCGAGCTAGTTTCTCTTAAGGAAAACCGCTCTTTCCATCCCAAGAGACCTACCATGGTGGAAGAAAAGAGAGACGAGGGAGAAGAAGATCCTATGAAGTTGTGTCTCATGGAATCCCTCACACAACAAAGTAACACGATGTTGGAGAATTTTTCCCAAAACCTTCAACGATTACCGACAATAGTAGGCACATCTTCGTCAAGCAGTCACTTTGGAGATGTTGCTCCATTCAAGGTACAAGTTAATTTAAATATTTGAAGGGCAGATCGATGCAGATGATTTAGAGAATTGGTTAAATATGATAGAAGGTTATTTCTCTGTCCACAATTTTTCTGATAGAGAAAGGATCACCTTCGCACTCTTTAAGGTTGTCCCCCATGTCAAACATTGGTGGGAAACTTACTAGGAGAAAAATTCCATAGAGGAGTCTGGAATATTTGGGGCTGAGCCCACTTGGGATTATTTTATGGTTGCGTTCAAGGAGCAATATTACCCTGTTGGAAACTATGACGACTAGTACATGAGATGGACCATGGTGCATCAAGAGAGGGGAAAAACAATGCCATAGTTCACAAATACCTTCTATACCTTGCACACAAAGATGGGTATCAATGAATCTGAGCGGAATCTGGTTCTAAAATCCACGGGGCTCTACACAAGTACTTCCAAACTGAAATGGATTTTCTGGACATCTCAAACCCTGGGAGACACTTATCGATATGTTGTCAAAATGGAGCAAAACTTTAAGCAGCAAAACAAGCGGGAATTTGGGTCTGCAAATAAAAAGAAACTGAAGTATTGTAAAGGCATCCCTAACTCACAGAACAAATAAACTCAAGAGAACCAGTCCAAGAAACAAGAAAATAAGGGTAACGGGAAGACAAAGAAGAACACTAGGATGTGGTGTGACTTCCACAAAATCTTTTGGCACAACATCGATGAATGTCACTCAAAAATATCATTGGTGGTAGAGCTCAAAGAAACAAATTCAAGACCCAACTTGGACTCTGATTCATAAAATAATAAATGGAAACTGATCATTGATGTAGAACCCATTTCTACTTTCACGACCACAACAATCCAACTGGAAGAACCATAGGATATTGAGGAGGGGGAGCACCTATTTCATTCCCAGATGTGGGTGAAGGGGACCCCACTGCATGTTATTGTTGATAATGGAAGCTAGAAGAACCTAATCTTAGCAAAGGTCATCAAGAAGTTGGATTTGTCGACAACACCACACCCGCAACCATAAAACATCGGGTGACTTCACCAGGGATGGGATTGTCATGTCAGCCAACAGTGCCGCATGTCCTACAACATCAAGCTCTTCAAGGATGAGGTATTGTGTGTTGTTGCCCCACTGGAAGTCTGTGATGTTTTTTCATGCCAACCATATATGTGGAAGCATCATGTTGTTTATGAGTCTTGACCCTGTAGCGTCATTGTTACTCTGGGGGGTCAGCTCTATAGGATACCCGAAGGTAGTTCCGACTACTGTCCTAACAAAACAGTGCTGCAAAGTAATCTATCATACCACAGAGTTTATCCTCTTCATGATTTGGTCAGAAGGTGAATAGAAGGACATTGAAACTACCGTCGTCTCATCCCAAGACCTTTCTATCCAGTAGAAGCAGATTGTAGAAGGGCACAAAAATATTGTTGGTTCACCTACAGGGGTGCTTTCGCACTATCTAATCAATCAAAGTTATAAAAGATCCCTTCATACTCTTGATGTTTCATCTTCATCGACATAGTCCTCCCACACTTAGGAAGATCATACAGCTAGATCGGCTGAATGGATCCAACCCCTCTAGCAACAAGTTCATAACAACCTTCAACAAGCTAAGCAAGACAACTTCTGTAGCAAAGGAAGCAACTCACTAAGGTTAAAATTTAACAAACACTTCCCCATCTCCCATGAGAACTTGACACAATGGGGATCATTGATTCCTAAGGGGGAAGGATTTTTCTATATGGATATTGGTGGCCACCCACTTATTACACTGGCTCAAAACATGGGTTTTCCATTTTGGCAGTTTTTCTACACTTTTTCGGGTCCTGAATTTCCAGGGCCATTTAGAGGCCTTAAACAACATTTTATGGGAATGGTAACACCCAAACGATATTCAAAGTCATGGTTTGGGTTGAATGGAATATGTACTCCTCAGCTATACCTTTCCAACGAGGTATCGAATGCCCCAAATGTAGAGTGTATGTAAAAGTTATGCCCTTGGGAAGTTGTTGTATCAACTACCCCCACGAGAGAGATATGTAATTCCTTCAATACTTAATATGGTGTTGACACGTGATATTTAAAAAAATACTAATAACAAAAAAAAAAGTCAATATCAACTTCTTATATATATAATGCAATTAAAAGTAAAAAAATTATTATAGTTAAAGCATTTCAATAGACGTATCCAGAATTAAGATAGATCTACATTAAAACACTTATATCAACATATGTTAACAACCATGTCAAAAGTTAGAAGCGTTAACATGACTATGTTATGGTACCATGTTGATGGTGCTTACGACTTCATTGTTAAAATAAGCATTCATTAATATTATTCTCTTGGAAGAGACATCCACTTGAAAACAAGGAATTGACTTGGGATTCGATAATGTGACCATATGGCTTTTATAAATTATATTATTTTAGATATCCTTTTAGAATTTCATAAAAAATATTAAATTATTATTTTACAAAATATAATTTAAAATAAATTAATTATGAGGTGAGTATCATTCTGTATCATTATAAATGAAGAATTATAAATTAAGAATAATGACTTTTACAATATGTTAATAGTTAATTTTTAAATATAAATACTTAAATTTAAAATGATGTAAATAATTTTCTCTATACAAGAAGTATCTTTTACAAACAAAATCAAGATGAGATGTTTATAACTTTCAAAGTGGTATAATATATACCTAAGACATGAATTTGTTAGTTGTTATAAGTTAATGGTACTGTTGATTCCTTTTATAATTTACTTAAACTAACTTTCCATGGAGATACATTGGTATACATGTATCCCATTATTGACACTCATATTCAAAGATATGGACATTACATTGGAGATACATTGGTACACATGTATCCCATTATTGATTCTCATATTCAAATACATGGACATTACATTGATTATAAAAAAGAATTTAGAGGTTTTTTCAAGTAGTTGATCTTGAGTAGTGTTAAAAACATGTTTAAGAAATGTTCGTTCAAGTGGACACTTTTATGATGTTCTTTTCAGAATTCACCTTGATTGTAGGAATTTAATACAGTTGAGGCCACAGGTGGGGGCATCCATATATATCTCATAGAGGTGGGGCCATCTGGAGATCTCGTGGCCGCAAGAATCGAGCATTGTGGTGAGTTCCACAACTGGGGGTTGGTTGAGGCAATCAACGAATCGGTTGGTACTTCTTGTTTTATACTTGATGTTGAGGTGGAATTGCTGCAAATAGGTGGACCACTTATGATGGCGGTCATTCTGCAATTTTCCTTGTGTCTGCATGAACTGCAACAGCTTATGATCAGTGTGGATGAATGTCTCCTTCTCGAGAATGTAATGCCTTCACTAGAGGCAAGCTTGAAAAATGGAGTACATTTCTTTTCCATAAGTAGGGTACTTATGGACAACATATGATAGTGTCTCATAATGATAGACCACCGGGTGGCCATGTTGAGTGATGATTGTGCCCACAGCATAGTCTAAAGCATTTGTCTCGATCTCAAAGGGTTGTTGCAGGTTAGGTAATGAAAGAACTGGGGTGGAGCACAAGTGTTGCTTCAGATCATCGAATGCTTTCTGTTGGGACAGGCCCCACACAATGTTTTTCTTACCACCGCCCTTGGTTATTTGGCTGAGGGCCCATGCAATATTGGTGAATCCCAACACGAACCTGCAATAAACATTCACAAGGCCTAAGAAGCTCCAAACTCAATGAATGTGGTTGGGGATGGCCAGTCATGGATGACTTGGATCTTGGATGATCAACATGCACACCATGCGCATCAACAATGTAGCCTAGGTACTAGACCCTGTCCATGCCAAAGGAGCATTTTTCCATACAACTTGTGTTGCCACAGAGTGTGTAGAACCTGTTGAATATGTTGCAAGTGTTCTACCCAAGTCTTATTGTACATGAGGATGTCATCCAAATACACCACCACAAAATAATTAGTGAAAGGAAAGATATCATCCATCATCCTCATGAAAGTTGTTGGGGCATTTGTCAAACCAAAGGGCATGACCAGTCATTCAAAAAGACCTTATTTTGACTTGAAGGTGGTTTTCCATGCATCTGTCTATTCTATTGGGTCATGATGGTAGCCAGAATTTAGATCAATCTTACTGAAGTATTTTCCCCCCTTGAGCTGATCGAGGAGATCGTCAATTCAGGGAATCTGGTACCGGTTCCTGACTGTGATTTTATTTAGGTCCTGGTAATCAATGCAGAGTCGCTAAGTACCATCTCTCTTCTGCACCAGCACGATTGGGCTTCTACAAGGTGTTGATTTGGGTTGGATGTTCCCCTTGTGGAGTAGTTCTTGGATATGACGCTTGATCTCATTTTCTAGCAGAGAGTGGAGATAGATTATCCCATTGGGTAGTGGTGCGTCGGGGGTCAGATCGATGGGATGCTTGACCTGGAAATGCATAGGTACCCCAGTAGGTGATGAGAAGATGTCTTTGTATTCTTCCACAACCTTATCCACTTGCTTCTGCTGTGTGGAGAGGTCATTCGTGAAGGCCATGGAAGTGGTTGCAACCTTTTGCTCACTCTGAGAGCGAATCATGAAGAAGACAAACTTCCCGGTCTGAGAAATGACCTTCCTGGATTGTTTGGCAGATATCAAGGAAATATCACTAGGTGGGACTACCTCAGGAATCCTGTACAATTTATTGTTCAAAGTAATAATGACACTGTGAGGCCTAAACTCATATACAACTTCACATTTCCATAAATAAGGTTGGCCCAAAATAACATCACAAACTTCAAGTGGAGAAACATCACACAATACCTCATCTTTGAATGGTTTTATGTCGTACGATAGGAAACATTGTTGGCTAATGTGAAGATCGCTTCCTTGATGGAGCCATCCAATGGTGTAGGGCTGCGAGTGCGGCGTTGTCAGTAGGGCTAGCCACTTTATGACCTCTTTTGAGATGAGGTTATTCTAGCTACCACTATCAATGATGAAGTGCAACAGATTTCCTTTTACCCACATTTGTGAATGAAAGAGGCGCTCTCCTTCCTTTGGCTCATCAGGTTCACCGAGTTGGATCTTGGTGGTAGCAACGGTGGCACTGGGTTCTGCGTCAATGATCTATCTACCCTTTTCTGGTTCAGACTCAGAGTCTGAACCTGCAAATGATTCAGAGGCTTTTACCTTAGCCACCAATGAATGCTTTGAGTGAAAATCAGCAGTGTTATGTCATGGGCTCTTATGGAAGTCGCACCACTTCCTGGTATCTTTCTCTGTCTTCCCATTGTCCTTCTTTGATTTTATCTTGGACTGGTTGTCCCGAGGTTTCCCATATTTTCATTGTCCTTTGCTCTGCAGGTTGGGGTTTCCCTTTCTCTACTTCTGTTGTGAGGGGTTCCCAAACCCAAAATGCCGCATCTTTTGTTTAAGCTTCTTCTTGATTTTGACAACATATTGATATGCCACACCCAAGGACGAGATGTCCAAAAACTTCGATTCTGACCGGATGTATCTATGCAGACCACTGAGGTACTTGAGCACCAGATTTCACTCACAATATTTGATACACATCTTGGTGCGCAAGATATGGAAGACATTAGTGAACTCTGGCACTATTTGGTTTCTTTCCTACTGCAGTGTGGTCCATCTTGTATACAAGTCGTCATAACTTCCAACAGGGTAGTATTGTTCCTTAATGACATCCCTGAAGGAACCCCAAGTGGGTGCAACTGCAAATAATGTGGATCCCTCTATTTCCTTTTTCTCATAGAAAGTCTCCCAACAATATTTAACATGGGGGATGGCCTTGAGGAGTGCAAATGTAATATTTTCTCTATCAGAAAAGTTGTGAATGGAAAAATACCCTTCTAGAAGGTTTAACCATTTATCTACGGCATACGCATCTATTTGACCTTCAAATATATGAATATCAAAATTGATTTGTACCTTGAAGGGGGCGGCGCCTCCGCTTGAGTTGGATGTGTTGCTTGTCGGCAACCGTCAAAGGATTTGTGCAAAGTTGTCCATCATCTCATTCCTCTTCCGCTCAAGGGATTCCTCGAACAACATTTTGAAAGGATATCATATCCTATCGTATTTATTTTCGCCCGCCATGGATGGTTTTTTTGGGCGTGTGAGAGTATCTTTCCTCAAGAGAAAGAAACTCAAGACCCAACTCTCTATACCCTAACCACGTTGGGGACATGCATTAAAAAAACGACGAGGAGAATACCACTCTGATACCACTGATCCATATTTATGAGTGGAATGAAATGAAACCACATATTTATAGTATTAACACAGAGACATAGTGAACAATAACAGAGATATATTAAAACGTGACTTCTATTAAATAAGAAATATGTTGAAAACTGTAAAATGCAGACTGAAAACAAGCTTGCTAGAATGGTGGCATCTTATCTCTGAGAAGAGATGTGACTACTACGCTCATTCGCAAGATGAGTACAATGAGACTCTAAAGGAATTTTTACCATAAACATGAATTCCAAAACCCTAAACATCCAAAAACCTAACCCTAGGAGATGAAGCACCAAAAGTCATGTGGGCCCCATTGGGGTAAGTTAGTACATCAACTTCCCAGGGTTGTAACTTTTGCATATAATATCTGTTTAGGGCGTGTGATAGCTCGTTGGAAAGGTATTGACGAGGAACTTCATTTAGGGGGATGAATCAAAGCCTTTGTTGGTTTTTGAGGTGCCCAATCATGAAAAAACGTCAATTGGTCCCTCAAAATGGCCCCAGAAGTTCAAGAACCGAAAAACTGCTAAAAATAGTAAGTTGCCAAAACATTGTTTTGAGCCAGTTGGAAAAGGTGGGTGGCCACCAAGATTCTCCTGGATCACCCTTATTCTGGGATTAATTTAGAAAACCACTAGAAATAGTGAAGAATGCTAAAATAGCAAAAACCACTCAAAAGACATGTTTGGGGCACTTCCCTGAACCCCATCGGCTTTGGGCTAGTTCCTGGAGTTGAAGGATTCTCCTAAGGTCAAGGGGGCCAATCCTGGCCCCCTTGAGACCCAGCCCCCTAGTCGATTCCCGATGCAAGTTTACACAGACTGGTGATAGGATATTCAGATGTTTTCTTCAAATATGACACACCCCCCCACACACATGCAAAGAATATAACACATACCCAATACTATGAACCTATTGATTATTCTTTACCTACTGAAAGAAGGGCAAAGGTTTGAATCTTCATGGATTATTATCTTTGGGGAGGTTTATCATGACCAATTATCTCTTTGATTATATGCATCCCAGCGCTCTTTATCATACTTTTGGTTATGATGCTTCTCCAATCTCTGCATAATGAAATTGGTGGCTTATCCTTAGAATCTGTTGATTTCTAAATATCTGTTGATCCTATATAATTGCTTGGCTTAATGTCCTATTTTATATGATTTGAATAGAACTTTTTTTTAAGGATCTTCTTTCTCCTTGTACACCAGTTTGAAATATCATCTCACTACATTGTTGAGAAGTAAATGGTTGATTCAGATGAAGAACATATTTGCATCTCTACATTCTCTTACATACACATTATACCTAATGTCTTCATAGTCAGGATTGAACTCTTACACATTAATTAGATTCCTCAATGTAAACCCGTGGCTTGAATTAGAAGAATTTTAAGATATTCTAAGATTTTGAGACATTATTCTTAGTTAAGAAAGAGAGACATATTTATCCTCATAATAGTGGAAAGTAAGTTAGAAAAGGTCAAGATCAAGGATAATCCCTTATCATTTCTTCATTTTTTAATAATCCTTTCTCCTAGACTCTTTTTCATTTGATGAGTAAAATGAAAAAAGGAAGGGATATAAATTTATAAAGTAATATCAATTATCTTCTTCCTTGTATAACAAAGTTTATTCTTGTTGTTGTTTCAGGAACATGGTTGTTTTTAATTAATTCATGTTCTTTACAAGATATTTATGTTATTTTAAGTCTTCAAGAAGATAATGCCTCAACAAAAAATCATATACATTTGGTCACATAGAAATAGAAGAATTCAAAGAGAATGGTTTCTATTCAGTAAAAAAGATGGAAAACTCAAGTATGCTTGTAGACATCCTCTGATCCTGCACCTCCTGGCCATACTTCTTTCCATATTAGATCTTAATCCTTATAGAACCTAGAATTTGTAATCGAGCTTTGTCTATCCCTGGATCATCCTTTAAATTTGTTCCATTATTCTATACAAAGGTATGAGTTTTTTTATTGGAACCTTGATCCATGACATGAACCTTGAACTATATATGAAACCATGACCTATAATGGAACCTTGTCTCATAACAGGATCTACCCATTGGACTCTCCTCGTCAGACTTTCTTTTATTGGGAATCCCCATTTGGAATATAGAGGTTATATTTCCTTAAGACCTTGCCAAGAACTTGAAGGTTGCAATCCTATCAGGCTCCCCTTGTTGGGTTTGTCCCATTGGGATGAAAAAAAAATCCCATCTTTCCGAGTTGTTGAAACCTGAGTCCCGAAATCCTATCAATTTTTTTCTATCAGGTGGAAAAATTAATTCCAGATCCTTCCCTTATATTGGTATTTTTTTCAAATCAATAGCCCATACCGCTCGATCAATATATAGTTTCTTCCATTCATAGTTGGACCAGTCACAAGATTTTAGGTTTTCCTTTTTATCACTATTATCGGATTCCAAATCCTAGTAGAGCTTGACATATCGGGTTCTCATATCACAACGGACTTTTCCTTGGAGGTTTTCCCGATCCAATAAGCCTATCGAATTACTATTTCTCAGATTCTCTTGTCTGGGACTTTCCATGTCAGCAAGCCAGGTTGGCATTGAACCCCTCTTCATCTATGAATATTTCCTCGTAACGTTGATGTGGCGTTGACATGTCCACATGTCATGTCATGTTGACATGTCCTGTCTACCATGGAATTTGGATACCACAAACCCACTGGGATTAGCCTGTTGGGATATTCGTATTGGATTACTTTCTTCCCGAAATCTATCGGATTACCCGCTTCCCGAACACCATTGGATCACACCTTTCTGATAACCCTATCGGCCTTGCTCTTCCCAAAATCCTATCGAGTTTCCACTTCTCCTGATGTCTTCAAAAAAATTCCTATCATAAGGCATGGTTCAGATTCATTCAAAAGACCTTCTCTACTTGGCACCTTCCAATAATACTATCAGACTACCTCTTCCACGCCTATCATTTTCATCTAAATCTGGGGTAATTAATTTATTTTTTTTGGGTCCAAGATGTGACACTTATCAAATCCTAAAATGTTATTGTGTGTAGCCTATTCCATAATGCCGGTGGTTTTGCACACAAATGATATGGAGAAGATTAAACATGATAACACCTTATGATCAAAATTCTAAATACACGTGGGACAAATATTTGGACTTGTAGATAAACAGTCATGATCCACCTTGATAATATATCAATGACAACTAAGTGTTATCGTCAAAGAACTATTTGAAATCTAGGTCATCAAATAAGATAAGAATTGTCTCATCGGAGAGACAGAAAGATGAAATACATATTAATAAATCCCTTCTTGTTGAAGAAGTAAGAAAAGCATCCCAAAGTAGTTGAAGAAGGGAACATAGATGGCGAAGAAAATGGAAAAAAGTTTTCAAGCTTTTCCCATCTAAAAGACCAGAATACATGAAAATGGGAATATCGTTGTACATTAGATACACGAGTAAATCAAGATCCCTCTTCTATGTCTAAAAGGTCGCAGAGAAATTACACAATCAAATTCAATCCACCAATTATCTGATGAGAAAAATATGCCACACATAATGAAAGAATATCACCTCATAAAGTACACCAATAGAAATGTGAGCATCATCACATCTACTAAAAATTTCTTGAGACTCGTGTTAAAGACATATATAAAGTAGTTATTAGGTTTGGCAAGGGACCAATACAGAGACATAGATATTTTTCTGTGAAGTGTTCAAAAAAATAAGCTATGAAAATAGATCTCGATTCATGGATATTTTCCCCAAGAGGAACTGATCTTTCTAAGTTCTCCATCTGAGGAGCTTCACTTGTTTTCGCAAAGGGGAAGATTGTTTATTCTCCATAAGATCGGGATCCAAACAATCGGGGCATGGCATTCTGCAATTCATCCTAAGAAATTTCTACATCAACTGGTCAGGGTTCAACTGCAACAAAGAAATCAATGAAAATGTTGTAGTTGTTCGTTCTCTGCATTTGCAGTGGTGGAGCTTAATTGAGTCATTATTCCAGCCAATAGAATTACATGGATATGGATACCATGAAGGGTATATAATGAATGAATGGAAGGATCCAAACTGAATTAGTGAAAATTGGAGGAGTGTGACCTCCCTAGCTCACTGTTGGAGCAATACCACACCAAAATTATGACCTCTGATACCAGTTAATTAATACGAATTCCATGCATATGCAATGATACATAGAACTAACAACATATACTGTCAAACGTAATTATAACATAGAACCCACTATGGATTTAACTCAATTACAAACATAATAGCAACATAAATAATACATTATTCATGGTAACATCATGAAATTATAATCACAACAGAATGCAATCAACACAATTATAGACAATACACAACAAAATAATAATCATTAAATGAACACATATTTGTTGTTTTAGAAACACCAACTGCATGTAGAAATTCCACGTTCCTCCAAACCATAGACCACACTGCTCATAATCTCAACAGTGGCTCACCCCCGAGCTGGGGATAAACTCCACCAAGGAAAAGGGAATTCCTAAGTCGTTCTAAGATCTGATAATCAACAGAATTACTCACTCCAAGGTTCCCAACTGCTGCAACTCACCTACAGTCTCTCATTCCCCACATGCATGTCCCACCCTAGGAAGTGTGCCCCTTATCTACTCAATAGTCCTCTGGCTTCGCCACTTCCCTTATGGGGCTTCAACAACAAGCCAAATAGGAAGTCTCAGAGACCTGTAGCTATTGCCCGGTGCACTAGGGAAAAATTCTCAGCAGTTTCTCACCTAGATAAACTACTCACAGGCCTGACAATCTGTTTCTTCTGCATACAGGCCTGACAACCAACCTCTTCAACATACAAGCTCGACAACCTGCCTCTTCGACATATGGGCCTGGCAACCTGCTTCTTCAGTAACAACCATACCAGGTAGAGGTACCAAAATTGAAACAATAGTTTGTACAAAGGGTGATAAGAGAGTAATCATCCCCATGAATGATGAATGAATGAATGATAACCAAATATGGGAAATTACACTATATCCCCAAATTATATATGCAATTGTCCTTTATGACACATGGCACTTAGGGAACCCGCCCTTGTTCCCACTTTAGAAACTTAGGATATATTTTATCCAGAAATTTAGCTTTAAGGAATATTAATACTAAATTAATATAATATTCCATTGGGCATAAGCCCCCTTAGCTTATCCATTTTCCTAGACTCTTAGCCCCCTTTCCCTTTCTAGTGGATTTTATCCCCCATCTCTTTTGTATGGTCGGTCTTCAACAGTGATGAATTTTATTAATATCTTGAGTATGATTACAAATTACAATATGGGCATACAGGCCTTTTAGCAATCCAGGCTCCCCGATCTAATAATCACTGAGGCATTGTGACCTCAAAACATATTTACAAAGGCATTATGGCCCAAATTATCTGGCCTCACCAACCTATAAAAATATAAGTACAATTATGATTGTGGTTCAACCTAGGGTATTACATTCCCCTCCTTATTTATGCATTGTCCTTAGTGCATTATGTACATGTATATTTAAAATTATTCAAAAATCCACATGCCTTTGCTATTGGAATCTTGTTGTCTTTATGGTGCTCTTTTTCCAAGCACCCGATTTATCTTTTCATACTTCATCTAGAAGCTACTTGCTCTATTCCATAGAGTTGTTTCAAGAAAGAATTATTCTCACTGTGGTATTCTTGAGCTGCCTCTTCCTTGTTTCACTCACCCTTCTAGGCTCAGGCGTCCTTTAACTACTACACAGTACTTCAATGATCCATCTTACCAAGGCTTTCACACACAAGGAGAGCACCAACTCATTACCAAATCCCCACTAAGGATCTACAAATTAAGGCTCCAATATCCCAATAGTAGCCATTATTCCTAAGCATCCTAGCTTCAATAATCTTCATCTCATCTATGTCACACACATGCAATCATTATGAGAAAATATCATATCAATTTCATGTAGAAATTCAAATATATTTCATAAGGAAAATTCAACTTTTCCCCCAAAATATGAAATTCTATCTCATAATTTTCTTGGTTGTTGCAATACCAGGCAACAGTCTTTATTATGGATTTTTTGCAGCACCATACTTTAGACCAATTTTTCTACAATGCTTCCATTTTGCATTCATCCAACATATTATTAGTGCTTCTTGTATAATATACTTTTATTAAAACATGTACATAATATTACAAAGTGATATTAGAATTGTCTACACTTAAAAATTCAATCAAAACTATGAAACAATTTAATAAATAGAATGAAATTATCATTCTCTGCATAGGAATTTCCATCCATTAGGCTTTTCATTCTTTCAAAAACATTATTTTTTTATTACTCTATTTCATGGACAAAAACTTCCTGTAGTCAATGCTCATGTGACTACTTGACTTGCAACTTTCCTGTTGCAATGACCATCATCCCTTGAAATGTTCTCAAATCCATGAGTTAATAATAATTGCAACATTTCAGCTGATAACATAATCCTTTCCTTTAATTATCATACATGTATGCATTCACAAAAATGCATTCAACAATTGCATTCAAGCATAAACAACTCAATCATGTATGAGTGCAGCTCTACCACCTACACACTATGCATGAGTGTAATTCGCCATGCATATTTGTTCAATGCATCTTTGCATTGATTTCATGATGCCATTTATCTAAGTCATGTATCCCACTATGGTGAATTGGAAAGTCTGGTCAATGCCCCAACACACCATCCATACACTTCCTATTGCTTGCTCAACTATTTGGATTCCTTCCTTTTCAACCTGAACACTACACCAAGAATAGAATTATATGGTGTTGTTTAATGTTAGCAAAAAGGTTGTAGTCCAAACCTTATCTAAAGTAGGAATTTTTCCTTGGATACTTGTGTGGAACTAAAGCCTTTCCATATCCAGCCATGTCATGGCCTCATACATGACTAGCGTTATTGGCATTCATTCATATAATAGGGTCATACATTTTTATTGCTTTGGTTATTAGCTCATAACCAACAAATCCATAATATGCTATTACATCACATGTATGCATTCAAAATCCAAGCAATTTTTATAATTATTACAGGCCTCTAGCCTTTACCACACCTAGTGGTATCTTATTTCCATTAATGCATTCAAATTATGAAATAATGTAATATAAATAATAAACTCTGGCTAGGGGAATTCTTACCTAAATTCCCTTTTAACAATTATGCAATATAAATACATAAAATTTATACCTACATAGCTTCCCTTAAATAAATTTAATGCCACCTGGTTGGATGTTAACAATAGAAGCTCCCGTGGCTCTTTTATCAGTTTTATAATCAACACTTCATCTTTTTGTTGCTTCCTTCCATATGCAACAACATTAGTAGCAACACTTGCAATCATGCAAAAATTCTCTCTTTCCTGGTACAACAACCACCATTAACAACTTTCATATTCATATATTCAACCATAGACTAATCCTAGTCTTAATATATATATTCATTCATCAATGCATATATATATGTACTAAATGTGCATCTGTAATATGCTCATAAATTTATATGCATCCCAGTTCATGTGCTAAGTATGGTTGTCCAACAAGCCATATTATATTTGTTGCTATACAATTGCAACAACCTCTTTTCCTATGTACAACCTTATTTGTTGTTACTGGTTGTTCTCAATTCTCACTGTAATCACTACGCATGATTATTTCCTCCCTGAGCACTTTTCTATCCAATTCCACTCTTGACTACCTTTGTTTTTCTTGCCACATAATATGTTGATATTAACTTTCAACATTCCTTTTCTTTTTCTTGATCCTTTTAACTAAGCACATACATGACCAAATTACATTCCCAACAATGCTTTCTTATTGACTTTAGATCTTCAACCTCCATTTATTTTCTGGACCAAACTGATTCAACTCTTTTCTCTACTGAACACATCGGCCCTTGTAGTTGCTTGAACCATTCTTCTCTCCTTTCCTGAACCATTTGGTTTTCAACTTGACTTCCTTATTCAATTTCCACCAAATTGTGATGCTACTCAATGTCTTCTTTTCCAGTTTCATAGAGATTATCTGGAAGTAGTTGACACTGCTTTTATTTACTATCATACATTCTATTGATACTTCCAACCTCTTGGATTATCACCAAAAAATCTTTTCCATTTGAGATGAGTTCTTTCAGGTACCCTCTCTTCTACATACCAAGTCACATAGAACCATTTTCTTTCTTATGGTTCTTTATTGATCTCCCCTCAGAAAATCATCTCCATGCTTGAATTATTTTGACTTGCTATCTCAATCGACTTTGGGTATGTACTCAACACCTTGGGAGTGCATCCAACATTCTCTCACTGTATCAACCATTTCCTATTTATTGTTGCTATAGCTCTTGGAGTCCTACAAGATACTCAAAATAAATTGTCATCCACCTAGTGGTTCATTTCCCAGAAGTATGCTTATATACCTTCAGAACCAATCTGCACATGATGCATTGCTTATGCATCTGCGAACACTTATTTAATATGCACACACCTACATTACTTCACCCCTAAAGTTATATCATCCATCCATGCTTCCACTTCTCTAATATGACAACAATCATGGAGGTGCTATCTCCAAAACTGTAGGACCAATCCTTGGAGATATTACGTCTTATTTATATGAATACATTATGTCTTCCTTTATTAGAAGTCTGGCATCTTAACATATCAATCCTTTTAGAAAATTATTTCCTACAATGTACTTAATACGGATTTAGGAGCAGAACGAATTGATTAACAGATTGAATACAATAAACACATATATATGAATAATAACACAGATATCCAGTGAACAATATATTCTATTGAATAATGAAATAGGATGAAACTATAAAACTGCATAACTGAAACACTTGCTCGAATGGTGGTAGCTATCTCTGAGAAGAGATGTGGCTGCTATGCACATATGTCTGAGCATAATGGATTACAATGAGGCTCCAGAGGCCTTTTTGATATTACTCATGAATGCCAAAACCCTAGACATCCAAAAACCTAACCCTAGAAGGTGAAACGCCAAAAGTCATGTGGGCCCCTATGGGTAAGTTGGTGTAATTTGGTATCTCAACTTCGCAGGGTTGTAACTTTTGCATACGACCTCTATTTTAGTCACGTGATAACCCATTGGAAAGGTCTTTTAGAGAACTACACATTGCACCGTCAAACTTTGACTTCATCTATAGTTTGATTATGGAAAGCTAAAAAAATAACATTTAGGGCCCCAAAATGTCCCTGGAAGTACAACAAGATGTGCTGACATGAAAACATACAAAATAAGCCAGTTGGATTAGGCGAGAGGCCACTAGTATCCACCTAGAGGATGTGTGGAGATTTAGACAACCACATAAGTGTAGAACCCATAATTACAAAGAAGTGCAAAAGAACGTGTTGAACAAAAATGGACAAGAGGATCCAGTTGGAATAGGTGGGTGGCCACCAATATCCACCTAGATCAATCCTCCCCCCTTAGGAAGCAATGGTATCCATTGTGTTGAGTTCCCCCATCAGGTGAGTAAACTTCTGTTGGATTTGGCTCCAGGTGAGCCACTTGCCTTGGTGTAGGAGTTTCCCTTCCTTGACAACTCGATAAAGTTGGATCCTCTACTGGAAAGTGCCCTTGACCTATGTGTCCACTATCTGATCAGTGGATGCTTGTTCCATGTAATCAGGGTTGAGATATGTTGGTGTCAAATGTTCTATGATCTCTGAGGTGTCCAATAATGGTGGAAAATATGGCCAAAGGAGGTCCACATTGAACACTAGGTGCAGACCAAAGAAGGGTGGAGTATTGAGCTCAAAAGAATTGCTACCCACAACCTTGGTGATAGTCTAAGGCCCATAACGAAGTGGGCGAAGCTTTTGATGGGCCCCCATGAGACGCTCCTTCTGCAAATGTAACCAAAATTTGTTTCCAATCCGAAACTAGTGTGGTACCTTGTGTTGATCATGGTGTTGCTTGTACTTAGCATTGGATTTCTACAAAATATCCTGGACCTATTGGCGGATGTGATGAATTCGCTAAATGAATCTGTTGGCTTTGTTGATCGCAGAATGATCATGGGAAGATTCTTTTTGTGCGATGGCAAGAGGAAGTGAAACATCAATGGGTCCCAAGGTTTGGAATCCCAGACCCACCTAAAATGGGCTATGGTCGGTGGAGCTATGGAGAGCCCTGTTGTAACTGTGTTTAACATAAGGGAGACTCTCATCCCATGTACGTAAATGCTTAGAATTGTACATGTGCAGGATGTGCACAATCATCCGATTGACGACCTCTGTTTGGCCATCGGTTTGAGGGTGGAAAGCAGTGGATTTTGTGAGCTTGGTGTCCAATAGAGACCAGAGACTCGACCAAAATGTGTTGAGGAACCTGTTGTCCTGGTTGGAGATGATGTTCTATGGTATCCCAAAGTGGAGCCACACTCGTTCGAAGAAGATCTTGGCAGTATATGTCATTGTGATGTTCTTCTTGTAGGCTGTGAGGATGGCCATATTCGAAAACCTATCAACGACCACAAATACGCAGTCATTTCCTTGCTTGGTGGATGACAAGAGAGACATGTAATACATTGAGATGGAGTCCCAAGGCTTCTTAGGAATAGGAAGAGGGGTGTATAAGCCTTGATTCTTGATGGTTGGATTGGCAATGGCACAGGAAGTGCAAGATCTGATATACTTGTTGATGTCCTGTTGAATTTTTGGCTAAAACAATGTTTATGAAGAAGGGCCATAGTTTTCTCCATGCCAAAATTTCCTGCCACCCGACTGTAGTGGGCTTCAAAAATCATATTTTCACTCTCACTTGTAGGAACACAGAGATCATCTAGGTGGCATAAGAGGTTGTCCTAAATGTGAAAATAGGTGACAGTTGTGCCTGTACCCAAGAGATGATAGGTGGTGGTGAAGTCTAGATCTTGTTGATAAAGTTGGGGCCACTCAGATGCTTCATGTCCACAGGAATGGATCACAGTGGTGAGTGCAGCCATAGGAGGCCAACTAAGGAAATCAATGACATGATTGGAGATACATGTCTTATACTTGATGTTGAGATGGAACTGTTGAAGGTAAGTGGACCACTTCTGATGGCGGTCGTTCTGCAATTTCCCATGTGTCTATATGAACTGCAGAGGCTTGTGATCAATGTGTATGATCATCTCTTTTCCAAGAATGTAATGTTTCCATTGACGATAGGCTTGTACAATGGAATAAATTTCCATGTCATAGGTGGCGTATTTCTGGACAGTTTCAGAGAGTGTCTCACTATGGTGTGTCATCGGATGCCCTTGTTGAGTGAGAATTGCGCCCACAACATAGTCAGATGCATCAGTCTCAATCTTGAACAGTTGTTGCAGATCGGGCAAGGAGATTACTGGAGCTGAGAACAAGCAATTCTTTAGATCATCAAATGCTCATTCTTTCTCCTTCCCCCACACGAACTTGGCCCTACCACCACCCTTGGTCACCTGGTTGAGGGCCCATGCAATATGGGAGAATACCAACATGAACTATCAGTAGAAGTTGGCTAGTCCCAAGAAGCTCTGAATATCAGTTAGTGTGGTTAGGCTTGGCCAGTCATGGATGACTTGGATCTTAGCTAGATCAACATGTACCCCATGCTCATCAACAATGTAGCCCAAGTATTGGACCATGTTCATGATGAAAGAGAATTTTTCCATGTTGGCATATAGTTTTTGCTACCGTAGAGTGCTCAAAACTTATTGAATATGTCGCATGTCCTCCTCCCACATCCTGTTGAAGATGAGGATGTCATCCAAATATACCACCACAAAGGTGTTGGTGAAGGGTGTCAATACATCATCCATCAATATCATGAAAGTTGTTGGTGCATTTTCTAAGCCAAAGGGCACGACTAGACATTTAAAGAGACCTTCTTTAGATTTGAAGGTTGTCTTCCATACATCAGTTGGTTCGATGAGAACCTGGTGGTAGCCAGAATTTAGGTCAATCTTGTTGAAGAACCTTTCCCCCTTGAGTTGTTCAAGAAGGTCATCAATCTTCGGAATGGGGTATCGATTCCTAACTGTGATTTTGTTTAAGGCTCTGTAATCAATGCAGAGATGCCAAGTCCCATCCTCCTTTTGCACCAGTACAATTGGGCTTCCGCAAGGGAAGGATTTGGGTCTAATGTGCCCCTTTTGAAGTAGCTCTTGGAAATTTCACTTGATTTCGTCATTTTCCATCAGCAAGCGATGATATACTGTTCCATTAGGTAGAGGTGCATTGGGGGTCAGATCAATTGGATGCTTGACTTGGCAGTGTGTCGGTACCCCTGTAGGTGAGGAGAAGATGTCTATGTATTATTACACGATCCTATCCACTTGATTCTAAAACAAAGATAGGCTCTTTGTAGAGGCCACATATGTGGAGGCGACCTTTTTCTTACTGTGAGCACGGATCAAAAAGAAGACAAACTTCCCGATCTGTGAGATGACCTTACTACATTGCTTATCAGAGATTAAATAAATAACAGTAGGCGGCACTACCTCTCGTATCCTGTACAATTGTCTACCCAAAGTAATAATAACACTGTGGGGTCTAGACTCATTCACAATATGACGCTTCCACAAATATGGTTGTCCTAAAAGAACATCACAAAATTCAAGGGGAGAAATATCACACAGTACCTCATCTTTGAAAGGCTTGATTCCGTAGGGCAGACGACATTGTTGGCTGACAAGAAGATCTCTTCCTTGGAGAATCCAGCTGATGGTGTAGGGATATGGGTGCGATGTCGTTTGTAGGTCCAACTGCTTGAAGACCTCTACTGAAATCAGGTTCTTCTGACTACCGCTATCGACAATGAAATGAAGCAAAGCCCCCTTTACCCACATATGAAAGTGAAAGAGGTGTTCTCCTTCCTCTGGTTCTTCTGGTTCGCTTGGACGAACTTTGGTGGTAGCGACAGTGGCACTGGGTTCAACATCGATAATCCACTTCCCTCCTTCAATATTTGATTCAGAATCAGAATCGACATGTGACTCGGAAGCCTTCAGTTCGACCATGAGGGACTGCTTGGAGAGACATTCTTTGGTGTTATGCCAAGGGATTTTATGGTACTCACACCATTTTCCTGTGTATGTCTTCATCTTCTCATTGCCCTTATTGTGTTGCGGCTTGGACTGGTTGTCCTAAGGGCGGCCATCTCAAATTTCTCCCTTGTTGTGTGGGTTGGGGATGCCTTTTCCCTACTTTGGTTGTGAGGGGTTTGCAGATCCAAACTCTCACCTTTTTTGCTTAACTTTCTGCTCGATCTTGACAGTGTATCTATAAGCTGTGCCCAATGAGGAAATGTCAAGAAAATCCATTTTTGTTTGAATGTATCTATGCAAACAACTATGGTATTTGAGAACCAGATGATGCTCAGAGTATTTGATACCTAATTTGGTGTGTAGGGTATGGAAATTATTGGTGAAATCTGGTACTTTCTAGTCCCTTTCTTGACGTAGGGTGGTCCATTTGGTGTACTGGTCCTCGTAGATTCCAACAGGGTAGTATTGTTCTGTAATGGTGTCCCGGAAGGAATCCCATATAGGGGCTGCCACAAATATTTCAAATTCCTCCATGGCCCTTTTCTTAGAGTAAGTATCCCACCAATATTTAACATGGTAAACGACCTTGAGGAGTGAAAAAGTGATATTTTCCCTATCAGAAAAATTGTGGACTGAAAATTACCCTTCGATCAAATTCAACCATTTATCTACAGCATCTGCATCTATCAGTCCTTCAAATAATGGAATATCAAAATTTACTTGCACCTTCAAGGGGGTTGCATGACCGCTTGATGAAGATGTTTCTCCTGTGGGCAGTCGTCAAAGGATCTGCGCAAATTTACCCATCATTATGTTCCTTTGTCGTGCAAGGGATTCCTCGAGCAACATTTTAATAGGATCTCCTGCTCCATCATCTTTATTTCCGTCCCCCATGGGTTGTTTTCAAGCTCAGCGTGGCCGATATTGTAATGGCTCAATTGGTTCGAGTACCAACTTCTTATACCCAGATATTTTCGAGGACATGCACAAAGAAAAATAAATGAAGAGCAGACCACTCTGATACCACTAATCCAGATTTAGGAGCAGAAAAAACTGATTAATAGACTAAATAAAATAAACACAGAGATATGAAGAATAGAATAGCTATCTAGTGAACAATATCTTCTATTGAATAATGAAATAGATTGAAACTGTAAAACTGTAGAACTGAAACACTTGCTCAAATGGTGGTATCTATCTCTGAGAAGAGATGTGGATGCTACGTGCATCTGTCTAAGCAGAATGAATTAAAATGAGGCTCCAGAGGCCTTTTTGATATTACTCATGAATTCCAAAACCCTAGACATCCAAAAACCTAACCCTAGAAGGTGAAATGCCAAAAGTCATGTGGGCACCTATGGGTAAGTTGGTGTAAATTGGTACCTCAACTTCCCAGGGTCGTAACTTTTGCATACGACCTTTGTTTTAGGTGCATGATAGCCCGTTGAAAAGGTATTTAAGAGAACTACACATTCTGCCTCCAAAATCTAGGTTTGTCTACAGTTTGACTATGACGAGCCAAAAAAACAACGTTTAGGGCCCCAAAACGGCCCTGGAAGTACAACAAAATGTGTTGACATTAAAAGATACAAAAAAAGCCAGTTGGATTAGGAGAGAGGCCACTAGTATCCACCTGGAGGATGTGTGGGGCTTTAGACAGCCCCATAAGTGTAGAACCCACAATTACAAAGAAGTACAGAAGAACGTGTTGAACAAAAACAGACAAGAGGAGCCAATTGGAATAGGTGGGTGGCCACCAATATCCACATGGATTAGTACTACTTTATCTGTACATTGGCACCCTTTATGGTGAATGGAATTTCACTATTTGATCCACTCAATGATATTCCTTTTCATCTTGATTCCACTGATCACTTTGATTAGTAGGAGTGGATTTCTTCTAGTGGATTCCCAAGCCTTCATGGTTGAACATAGACTCATACCTTAACATTCTTCAGTCTTGACCTTTGATCATATTGTGAGGCATCCTTTTTATAACACTCTTTCCTTGAGTACCTCTGTTCATATTTAACCAAATTTCAACCTTCTCACCTATTAGGAAAACCATCTCTCCACACTCCCATGGTCTTAGCTTCATGCATACTCATTACTCATGCTTTATCATGAAACATGGATGATCTCTTTCTTATTCAGCATCCCCAATTGGTATGCATATTTTTCATCTTGAATTATTTTTTCAATCATAGTTCCATTGAGATTCTTCTACATTCGACACCAAGTCTAGATGTCTTCATCTTGTAGCTTCCTCAAGCAATCATTCCACATTTGAAGAATTGACCCTGCCTTGTTCATCATACATGAAGAGACCACATTACTAAATACAATTTGTTATGTTTTATCATCAACCTTAATCTTTTTTTTGCAACACATTTATTATATGAGACAACAATTCTAAAAATTCTAGTTAAAGAAAGCATACAACCACATTTGTTAGCTAAAACCACAATACACAATTTTGGTAACACATGCACAATTGTGCCCCTTTATGGTCACTGGAAAATATTATTTCTGAATTCCTGTGAATTATGTTAATCATCTCATGATTATGGGGGATCACATGGACTCCTTGGTCCAATACCTTTCCAATGACTACTTTCTTGTTGAATTTTGATTTTTGAGTAGAATGTTACAGCCATTTGATTATTACCCAAAAACTCTTGTTCACACCTCAACCACGTGAAAATATGAACCGTATTTATGCATCTTTGTACCTTCTCTTTTGGATTTTTGACAAGATCCAAACTGGGTTCCTACATCATCAAACTTTGAACATTTTGTCCAAGTTTCACCATCATCTGAGATCCAGGTTGCTAGCTATAGCCTGCTAAAGTTTCAGACCAATCAATATTTTTGGTCTTGAATGCTACAAGCACCTTCTATACCCTCCTATACATTTTTAATGTTCCCATAATTTTAATTTGGATCCATGGTTGTGATCTATGGCTCAAGTTCCTTCCATAGACTGCTCCTGTTACCCAATCTGATTCTGGTGCAGGAAGTTATGGCCCTCAGAAGTCAATTGGGTCTCAATTTACCTTGCATTGTTTGGCCTATAACTTCTTCATCCTAGCTATGTTTGGTGAACGGTTTACACCATTATAAATCCATCTTCAAGCTTTATCATTTTATCCATAGAGACTCTATGTGGTGCCTACGACACTTGTAGTCTTGAAAATTAGAAGTCCTAAAAATATTGTTTAGGGCCTCAAAAATGCTTTGCAAATTCAACACTTGGAAAATACTAAAATATTCCTATAATTTTCATTAATTTTTCATTGTTTTCTATAATTTTTGGAAGAATTGTGTTGTTTGGTTTTATCACAAGGCATCCTAAGTCCATCTGGAAATACGGATTGTGCCCTGTCATCCTCTGGCCTCCTTGGCCCTGACTCGTCACATCGCCCTTCAGCCTCTTTCCGCGCTCAACATTGAGCTCCCTATTCTCCTAAGATCCGACCTCACAAGATAATAACATTTGTCTACTTCTTACTCGTTGAATGACGTCATCTCAAAATCTCAAATCTCATACTTCTTAGCAACTGGGTAAACAAAATATTTTGATGCCTGAGATCCAATCGACTTTTCCCACCTAGATCAACAATGGAGATTTGTCTTTTTTTCAGATTTGACAGCTCAGGATTATCACACCCATTCAAAATCTTAGGGCCAACATGGGCCCGTACTTGCATAGTGGGCTCCACATGGCACCTTTGTATTGGGTCATGAGGATGGGTTGGCTCCATCCCGCTCCCCATATACCTCAGTGTGTGAAGTTTCATGTCATTAAGATCTAATGGCGAAGGATCGACAGTCATCATTGCACCGCGGCCCCCTTGACCCACCAAATATTAACAAGGGAGAACCCCCCCCACCCCGAAGTGGAAAATAACAGTTTCCTACCCCGTGACATGTCAACCTTTGGATGTACCTCGGTCACTCTAATGGTGGTTTCTAAAACCACCAAGGACCCCCCGTGGAGGTTTTTCTAAAACCACAAGGGATCCTCACCTCAAGGTTCCACAGGTCTTATGGCAAGGCTTCTGATGCAAGCTAGCGCTCACCTCCGTAGCTCCACTTCAATTGACACTTGCCACCCATTGTCACCATGTATCTTCCACTATGGTAGTACAATTCAACCTTCTTCCACGTCAGCTAACATGTGTCTCCCACATCATGTTGACGTCAACGTACAGAAAAAATCCCAATTTTTCCAAATTTGTCAAATTTTGTATTTTTTTTCCAAAATGCCAAGAGTATGCAATTTTCAATTCTTTCTTTGACCGCCATTAGAGCTCTGTATTAAAATTCACATGACCATTTTTGGTCCTGCACATACTAATTCGACCTTTGCACAAAAATTTTGACCTATCCCCGTTGAATTCTCAATGGATTTAGTTGTAGAATTTGGGGCTTTTACCCAAAAACACCCAATTCCATCATGGGCGTTCTGCAACCTTAAAATTCGGCCATGTACAAGATTGAATCATCCCATAATACAATTAATAATTGGGAATTTTTAATTCCTGGTTCAATTCCTTCACATTACTCACAAAATTCCTCTCAATTGCACTGCAATAACTTTATCAAACTGCTTGCAAACATCCTCTCTTGGAAAAAAATTCAAATAGTTTTCCTGCATAGTTTGCATTCTCAATCCTGTGCTCTGTTAATCATCCCATATAGGATCAATGTTGAAACCTAGAGCTCTGATACCACATTGTAACCTCCCCATTTCCCTGTTGGGGCAATGCCACACCAAAATTTTGACATCTAATACATGTTAATTAATAAGAATTACTTGCATATGCAATGATAAACAGAACTAACAACATATATTGTTAAACATAATTATAGCAGAGAACCCACTATGGATTTAACTCAATTACAAACATAGTAGCAATAAAAATAATACATTACTCATGATAACATCATCTAATTATAGTTACAGTTGAATGCAATCAACAAAATTACAGACAATACACAACAGAATAACAATCATTAAATGAACACATATATTTTGTTGTAGAAACACCAAATGCATGTAGATCTTCCATGTTCCTCCTAGCCATAGACCACACTGCTCATAATCTCAGCAGTGGGTCACCCCCGAGCAAGGGCTAGACTCTACCAGGGAAAAGGGAAATGCTAAGGTAGTCTAAGGTTTGATAATCAACATAATTGCATAGTCCAATGTGCACAAATACTGAAACTAGCCTACAATCTCTCATTCCCCACATGCTTGTCCCACCACAGGAAGTGTGCCCCTTCTATGCTCAAAAATCCTTTGGCTGCCCCACTTCCTTTTTGAGGCTTCAACAACATGCCGGATAGGAAGTCTCAGAGCCCTGTAGCTATTTCCCAATGCACCAAGGAATAATTCTGAGCAGTTTCTCACCCAGAGAAACTACTCACAGGCCTGACAACCTTCTTCTTCCGTATACGGTCCAGATAACCTGCCTCTTCAACATCGAGCCTGAAAATTTGTGTCTTCGGCATATGGGCCTAACAACCCACTTCTTCAACAACAACCATACCAGGTACAAGTACTAGAATGGAAACAATAATCTGTATGGAGGGTGATAGGAGAGGAATCCTCCCCATGAATGATAGCCAAACATGGGAAATTACACTATATCCCCAAATTGTATATGCATGTGTCCTTTATGACACATGGCACTTGAGGAACCCCCCCCCCCTTGTTCCCACTTTAGAAACTTAGGATATATTTTATCCATAACTTTCTCTTTAAGGAATATTAATATTAAATTAATATAATATTCCATTGGGCTTAATCCCCCTTAACTTATCCCTTTTCCTAGACTCTTATCCCCCTTTTCCTTTCTAGTGGAGTTTATCCCCCCATCTCTTTTGTATGGTCTGTCTGCAACAATGATGCATTTTATTAATATCTTGAGTATTATTACAACTTATAATATGGGCACACATACCTTTTAGCAGTCTAGGCTCCCTGGACTAATAATCACATGAGAACTCTGGCCTCAAAACATATTTACAAAGGCACTCTAGCCCAAAGTATCTGGTCTTACCATCCTATAAACACATAAGTACAATTATGACTAGGGGGTCAACCTAGGGTATTACAAGGAGGGATTGCAGTGATTGGTGGTCTTCCCTATTAAGATCCCTTTTTATCAACTTTCAAACTTTCCAAGCATCATGTATTGTGGAATAAGAAGGTGGAAAGAATAAAAACACCACCTGTAAACCAGATAAGGCTAGAATACTGGAAAAAACATCTATGTCTATTTTGAGAAAAAGCAAGGGAATGTGAACCAACACATAACCGAAGAAGTGTGAGTGGAGAAGAGGAATTTCATGTAGTTATAAATGAAATTAATGAAGCAACCATAGCATGAGAATAATAGATGGCATGCAGGGAAGATAGAATGCCAAAAAATCATCGTGTTTTTAATATAATTTTTATTAGTCGAGCTATCTAAGAATTGTAAAAGGAGAAAAATAATTGGAATAATAAGATGTAATTGTATCCTTGGCAATTACATATACTAGAAAGACTCTTGTATATCTTAT
>ML836843.1:11092-24455 GCA_009831015.1 Picea engelmannii | reverse complement strand
TTTTTTTGGGATGGCCTTAAAATTGATGTTCAAAGGTTTTTGGTAGAATGTTTGGTTTTCCAACAAAATAAGGTGGAAACAATTAAGACCCCAGGTCTTTTACAACCATTATCCATCCCAAGTCAGCGTTGGGAGGAGGTTTCCATGGATTTCATCACAGGGTTGCCGAATTATGAAGGAAAGAGTGCCATCATGGTGATTGTTTATAGACTGACAAAGTACGCACACTTTTGTGCACTCTCTCATCCCTTCAAAGCCAGTATAGTTGTCACCGCATTCATGAAGATGGTTCAAAAGCTACATGGCAGCCCAAAGATTATTGTAAGTGACAGAGATCCCATCTTCACTGGACATTTTTGGACATAATTATTTTCTTGCTTGGGTACTCAATTGGCTCATGGCTCATCCTATCATCCTCAATCTGATGGACAAACTGAGATAGTGAACAAATGTCTGGATGGCTACCTTCGTTTCTTTGTCTCTGATAAACAAACACAGTGGTTCAAATTGTTACCCTTAGCAAAATGGTGGTATAACACTTCCTTTCATACTGCAACAAAAATGACACCATTTATGGCACTCTATGGATACCACCCTCCTTCCATCACTTCTTCTCTAAAATAAAAATCTAAGGTTCAAGCAGTGCAAGATAACATCGAGCATCAACAACAAGTTCTCCAAATATTAAAGGACAACCTGACCATGGCACAAAATCGCATGAAACAACAAGCAGATCAACATCGTAGTGAAAGAAGTTTTGAAGTAGGGGATTGGATGTTTTTAAGACTACAACCATACAAATAGATGTCCCTCAAGCAAGCCAAGAAGGATAATAAATTATCACCAGAGTATTATGGCCCTTATAAGGTGTTGCAAAATATTGGTACTATGGCATACAAATTGGATTTTCCTGCATCTTCACGAGTACACCCAGTTTTCCATGTTTCATGCTTAAAGAAGGTTCTAGGTGACAAGATCTGAGTTCAAACTATATTTCCAGAACTTGACGAGGAAGGAAAAATCATATTGGAGCATGAAGCCATCATTGACACAAGAATTCTCCAGCTAAGAAATAGATCCATTTCAGAGTATCTCATTAAATGGAGGAAACTTTTGGCTGAAGATTCCACTTGGGAAGATGAGTCTTTTATACAGAAGCCTCCAGAGTTACTCAAGCATTCTGGACAACACTTGTCTCAAGGGAAGGAGCATGTTAAGCCCTAAATAGTGGCTCATTACCCCTTAATTGGGGCATATTACATTAGTAATGTTATTTTATTTATATCGGATGTAGTCCATTAGTTGTAATTATACCTCCTAGTCTCCTATATATACCAAGGATGAGATTCATTAGTCTCCTCTGTACAAAACGTTAGTCACTCAAAATCAGCTATAAAGTCTTCCACTATGCGAGATTGTTTCAAATTTGTCAAACGACCTAAATGGTTGGTGTCAATGTCAAAGCGTTCATAAATCTCTGCCACAAAGTGTGTCTAAGCCACATACCCTTGGCGAGCATTTTTTCTCCATTGCCAACGTTCTTGATCTAGATGGAGAACACCATACCAGAGTTTTGCCAACTCATTTGTAATGCCATACAAAGAGAAATAATGTTCCATTTGAGTTACCCAGCCAATGGGATCTGATCCATCAAATTTGGTCACATCCACGTGCGGAAGGTGTAGGTCACGTTGAAAGTGAAGGGGCTGAAAATTCTGGGAATGAGAGGAAGTTTCACCTTCGGTACGCAAAGGTGGGTCAGATAAGGGAAGATCCGTAGGGATATGCATCTTGTTGCAGATCATCATAGTGAAAGATTCAAGATGGGTAGTAATCTCTTCTTAGAGGTCTTGTTTGAGTTCCGTGATTGAGGCGGCGATGCAGGAATGCATCTTTTGATTGATGGTGGAAATATTGGCACTCAGTTGTCGCACTTCTTGTTGGGTTTCTGTGAAATTAGAGTGCAAGGTAGTGAAGTGAGATTCCAAGTCTTGGCTATGGGTATGGGCCATGACGACAAGGGAAAACGAAAAGGGACGGGTGGGACCATACAAAAAATGGGGTATGGGTGAAGTGTATCATAACAATCAGGGTGACAAGTTGAATCCAATGGGATAAATCCCAAATAAGGGTGTTGGAAGGGGCTCGGGTCCACAAGAAAAAAATTTGCTGAAAAATGATAGGTATGACTACGATAAGGGCGAAGAGAGAAATACTCTGATCTGAAGAATACAGCAGTGATGAAATGCCCAATTGCTTAACAGGAAGAAATGTGTAGTAATTTCACAACTCAAATGTAGGAGACACAGTTGTGCCACAATAGATCTTTTATGTTCTGTTTTTGTTTCCGTCCCAAGGGTTAGGTATTCAAGGGTTCTACAAACAAGGGTTTTCCTTGAGTTATATCTCTTTGATATACGTACAGGGTCCACCAGTAGTACTCAACCCAATATCTCAGGGAACCAACTAAGGAGACTAGTACCTGACTACTCAGGTACTAGAGAGTATCTTCCCGAGAGTTGTTCTCAGTGGCACTATAGAAATCAGTCGGTCGATCGGTTTATCTATGGAGGGCTTCAGGAGATCTAAGTCAATCCATATACAAGTGTTGTCTAATGCGCTACCACTCGAAGGGTTACCAACTATAAATGTATTGAACCTGCACATAATAGATCTAGCTAAACAATAATACACACATTTACAGAGAGAATTTGAGAAAGAAGAAGAAGAAGAGAAAGAATAGAAGAATTCTCATTAACCATTGTAAATAATGAATAATTTACACATGATATACTTTGTATAACTCAATGAGTGCGCACTGGAGGAGAACCAATGTGCCATAGTGGTGTTCTAGAGTGATCTGGACACACACCAATAGTTACGAGAGTGAACTACCACCTAGTTGAGTTAACTAGTCAACTAGTCTTCAGTTAACTGATTGAACAGAGAGTAGTGAGGAGTTAACTTAGGAAATCAAGGGTAATGTGTCAATCTCATGATGATCCCAAGGAAAGTGCACATTAACTATTGATGATCCCAATGGTGCATGGTGACAAAACCAATGCAACATCTAAACTCAACTCAACTAGTCAAACTGAAGTGTCAATTGAAAGAGAATATTCTCTAGGTGGAATATTCTCCCCTAAAATAGAGGAGACTAGATAATAACTAATTGTGACTAATAAACAAGGAAAAAACTTAGGAAAAAAAAACCCTAGGTGTGTGTGAAGTAACTCCAACACCCCCCATGAACATCACTATGGTGAAAATAAAGAATGGGTCCCCACAACGAGGCCATGTTAGGTACCCAAATACAAAAGATACATTAAAAATAAAGTGAGGAAAGAGGGAAAACCTCGTGGGAAAAAAACCCCCTCAAGTTACAATGCATGTAAAAAGAAGAACTACAGTTAATAGGCAATGTTGTCCTTCACTCCAAGACGACTTCGCAGAGAATAAAAATTATGCTCAGTGAATCTCTTGGTGAATATGTCTGTCATTTGTTCTGTTGCAGGACAGAACTGTAAGTCGATGATCCCCTCGTGTACCAAGTCCTGGCTGTAGTGCATGTGGATCTCGATGTGCTTCATCCACTGCCTCTGAACTGGATCTCTGCGGAACTTCAGAGTGCTCTGGTTGTCACAACAGATGACGATTGGCCGATGAAACTAAATGCCCAACTCAATGAGAAAATGTTGTATCCACACAACCTAAATGGTTATGTTAACTACCCCTATGTACTCTGCCTCGACTAAAGATAGAGCAATGGCAGATTTCTTCTTTCTCGACCAAAATATAGGCCTGGAACCAAGACTAAGTGAGTAACCAAATGTGGACTTGCGATCAGTGCCATCGCCAGCGCAGTCAGAATCAGTAAACCCGATGATATCTAATGTAGATTTTACTGCATAATGAATCCCAAAGGTGATGGTGCCCTATACGTATCGAAGGATACGCTTTGTAGGCTTCCAATGTAGCTCATGCGGCTCCTGCATGAACCTGGAAACTACGCCAACTGCATAGGAGAGGTATGGTCTGGAGTGTGTGAGATACAACAAGCTCCCCACTAGTTGTCGTTATAGTGTGTTTTCAACCAGTGGAGTCTCCTCGCCATCCTAGAGTTTGACTCCTGATAAGAAATGACTCGGAGAAGACTTGCAGTCTTTCATGTGAAATCTCTCAAGGAGATCTTGTGCATACTTGGCCTAAGACAGTTTGATGCTTGATGCATCATGACTAATCTCAAGTCCAAGGAAGAAGTGTAGCGGACCCATGTTCGTCATCAAAAACCTGTCATGTAGAATCCTCTTGATTGTAGAAATCGTTCAATTTGAGCAACCGGTGATCATCAAATCATCAACGTATAGAACTAAGAGTAGAAGTGAATCAGTTGTCCTGAGCATGTTGACATTTGGGTCTTATTTACACATACAAAGTTATGTGACAATAGGTAGGACTCCATCTTGGCATACCATGCCCTCGGATCCTACTTGAGGCCATAAAGGGACTTCTTCAGTCAACAGACCAAAGATGATTCCTGCATAAATCCCCAAGGCTGCTCCATGTAGATATCCTCAAAGAGATCACCATGAAGAAATTCATTCTTCACATCCATTTGATGGACTTCCTATCCCTTGGCTGCCACAATGGCAAGTGCCAATCATATGGAATCCATCTTCGCTACTGGAGCGAAGGTCTCATCATAGTCAATACCATCAACTTGTTGAAATCCTTTGGCAACAAGCCTGGATTTATATCTGCTAATCTATCCATTTGTTGAGCTCTTGTTCTTGTAGACCCATCTACATCTTAAAAGTTTCCTCCCAGAAGGAAGGCAAACCAGATCCCAAGTCTGGTTCTCAAGGAGGGAGTTGTACTCCTCCTTCATGGCGGATTCCCAAAAGGGATTTCTAGCAGCCTCGCCATAAGACTATGTATTTGAAGACTGAACCAAGAAAATATGTCTAGAGGGAAATGGTTCAGTGGCAATGAGAGTAACAGGAGGCTCCAAGAAATCAGATCGAGTCCTCCTAGTATCGGTTGGATCACCAACGAGATCCCCTACATCCTGAAGAGTAGTTTGTGCCCACTTGGGCCTCTACTCTGGCTCTGCAACTGCATATGGATGCTCTGACTCTGCATCTAACTATACTGACTCTGAATATAAATCATCTGAGTCCTCTGAATCATAACTCTCATTTGAAGAAGAGTCGGCATGTGCATGCTCATCATCTCGGGCAGGTATAAGAGTGAAGGTGTCTGCATGCAGCTGTTGAGGTACATGCGAGACACTTTTCTCGAATTGGACACTTCACTCAATGATGAGCCGGTCTGAGGAAAGATCAATAAGCCTATATCCCTTCACACCGTTGGGGTATCCAACAAAAATGCACTCAATTCTTTGTGGATCAAGTGCCATCCTCTTTTCAGAGGGAATCTAGGCCCATGCACGTGAACCGAATATGCGAAAGTGGGTCACTTCCTGTTTGAGGCCACTCCAAGCCTCATAGGGGATCTTATGCTTGACATATATATGGGGAGATCTATTTTGGATGTATGTTGCACAATTAAGTTCTTTGGCCCATAGACTCTCTGGTAGTGACTTTGCATGCAGCATGCAAGATGCCATCTCCTTTAAAGATTGGTTTTTCCGCTCAGCAACTCTGTTTTGCTACGGAATATAGGGAATTGTATGCTACAATTGAATCCTTTCCCCATGGAAAAGATTATGGATATCATGATTTACATACTCTCCTTCGTTATCAATTCAGAGGACTTTGATCTTCTTTTCGGACTGTGTCTCAACCAAGGCTTTGAAATCTTTGAGGTGTTGAAAGACCTTAGATGTTTGCCTGAGAAAGTAAATCCATGTAAAACATGAGAAATCATCAACAATAATGAGAAAAAATCACGCTTTGTTGATCGATGGATGTGGAAAAGGACCCATGAGGTCACTGTGGATAAGATCTAAAGGTGTGGAGGCTCTCTGATACTTTCCCTTGTCAAATTTCTCTTGAGGGTGTTTCTTGAAAACACATCCCTCACACACTCCCTTGGAGAAATGGATGTCTGGTAGACCATCAACCAATCTGTGTTTGCTAATTTGTTGCATGTATCTGAAATTCAAATGTCCAAACCTTTCATTCCATATCCTACTACATTCATCAACATGAGTAAGCAGTGAAGCAGAATCAGGTTCAATGAATTCAGAAAAAGTATACAATCTACACTGATGATTTACCTCACCGGTAGCAACCCTGGAGTTGGTTTGTATGTCATAAATGTCCACAAAATTTGGTGTGAATATGAATTTCTTTCCAGTGCCATAATTCGTCATCTGATACACAGAGAGAAGGTTGACGGAAAGTTTGGGAACGTGCAGCACATTCTTGAAGCTTTCATTGGTGAGTTCAATCCTTCCTTTGTCGGTGACTTCGAAGGAAGAGTTGTCCCCCATTAGAATGGGAGCACCTTTGCATGCATCCAAAGAAGAATATACTTCTTTTGAGGCATCCATGTGATGTGATGCTTCTGAATCTACGATCCAAGCATCGAGAGAGAAGTTGATGGAAATCAAGGCATGGCTAGAATTTCCTTTCTTGGAATTCGGATCTTTTGGCTTTTTCTTCTTGGAACCCTCGGGGATGCGATCTCCAAGGTTTTTTTGTTGAAGTATTTGAGACATTAGATATTTTTTTTTGCATGCATGCAGATTCCGAATGGAATCCTTTGTGACAGTACGTGCATTTCTCCCCTTTTCTTCCCTTTTCTCCTTCGGATCTGAAGGCATCGGTGAAGGGTTTTGTGTAGCCTTCCTTCTTCTAATGTGCATGAGCTTTCCGTTTATCTTTATCTTTAGATTTCTGATATTCCTGGCTGTCATCCTGCACAGTGAGTGCATGCACCTTTGGGCCTTTGATTGTGCCCATGTTGATGAGCTTGGTTTGCTCTTGTGTCAGTGCTTCAATAAAGTCCTCAAGAGAAGGCATCTTCCAGGTGGCTCCGGAGGTGAATCTAACAAAATGGAATGTAGATACGAATATAGAGAATTCAGGACCAAGCTTGGAGAGAATGGTGAGAACCATGTGTTTCTCCTCCTTCGATTTATCAACCCCGCAAGATTTGAGTTGCGACAGTAAATCCTTGAATTTTGTAAAGAAATGTTGGATATTGTCAAAGATTTTTGGATCTAATGTGAGCAGCTCCACCTCTAGCATGTGTCCCCTCATATCATCATGTTTGCCAAAGAGCCCTTCCAAGATGGTCTAGGCTTCATTGGGAGTCTTACAAGAAGATATGTGAAAAATGAGATCAGGAGAAATAAGACTGCAAATTGTTCTGAGTGCTTCATCCATACGATTTAAATACTTGGATTTTTCTAGTTGATGTTGGTTTTGTATATGTATTCAAGGTTAACCTGTACAACCCTCTGGTTTGGAGATGTATGATTTTTTTCTCCTTCCATGCAAAATAGTTGTAAGGTGTAAGAATGAATTCTTTTTGAGAATCCATTTTTTCCGTTGTCTTCAATCTTTTGTACCTACAAAAACTTTGGAGTATCTTTTGCTTAGTAGTTTTTCGGCTCTGATACCATGTAAATGTGTTGAACCTGCACAGAATAGATCTATATAAACAATAATACACACATTTGCAGAGATAATTTGAGAAAGAAGAAGAATGAGAGAAAGAATAGAAGAATTATCATTAACCATTGTGAATAATGAATAATTTACACATTATATACTATGTATAACTCAATGAGTGCACATTGGAGGAGAACCAATGTGCCATAGTGGTGGTCTAGAGTGATATGGACACACACCAATAGTTACGGGAGTGAACTGCCACCTAGTCTAGTCTCTCAGGCAGTTACGGGAGTGAACTGCCACCTAATTGAGTTAACTAGTCAACTAGTCTTCAGTTAATTGACTGAATAGAGAGTAGTGAAGAGTTAACTCGAGAAATCAAGGGTAATGCACCAGTCTGGTGATGATCCCAAGGCAAGTGTGCATTAGTTGGTGGTGATCAAAATATTGCATGGTGACAAAACCAATGCAACATCTACACTAAACTCAACTAGTCAAACTGCAGTTTCAACTGAAAGAGAATATTCTCCAGGTGGAATATTCTCCCCTAAAATATAGGAGACTAGATAATGACTAATTATGACTAATAAACAAGGAAAAACCTTCGGAAAAAGAAATCCTAGGTGTGTGTGAAGTAACTCCAACACCAATAGGGGTTACAAGGGTGGCCAACAGATGTGTGCTTAAGTACCACTTGTATTTCATGCGTGTATGAATCCCTGACGACGGGTTTATGCACATAACAACAGATCTCTATAGCTTAAAGACATTGAAATATGTCTCTACACTGAAAAAAAAAAATTAACCCACAATTTTCTGTCGAGGAAGGTGCTCTGATACCACTTGTAATATTCCAGATATAAAAAGTATGCAGAACAAAAATAAATAGTGAGAAATGGCAGATGAACAAGAATGTAACTAGAACAACACCACAATAATACCAAAATGATACCAGAATAATACTAGAAAGAGCACTTTGATTACTAAGAGCAATGGTCACTTGCCTCTTCAAGGGGGAAACCTCCAGCACAGTAGAGCTCTATTAAAATAATATCCAAGACAAAAGTTCTCATACCCTCAACTCCTATTTATACTAAATATTTCTATCAAAAGAACCATCTAGAGGAAGATCCTTCTAGAAGTGGAAGCTTCTATTAGTCCATCTTACATTGGACTTATTCTTCCTTATTGATATGCCTAATTAATATTGACCTTTATTACATGGAAATATATTATTCTACCTATGTGAGGGGTTAGGTCCCTAACAACAGTTCTGCTCACACGTGTGAGTTGTCTCCCTCACACGTACAACTATACCTTCTCCCACATGTGGGACCTATTGCTCCTCCTCTTACTCACATATGTACCTTCCTTGGATAGAAAAAGAAGCCTTCCTTGGATGAAAAAGAAATAGAAAATCTTCCTTGTAACCCTAGGCCAGATTTTCCACAATTGCATAATTTCCCTTACTGAAATTTCCAAGCTCCTAGCACAAGTGCACTCTCACTTAAGTTAAATCCATAATGACACGATGAGATTTGTCACAATCTCTCCTCTCCTTATATAGGAGTCTAAAGAGTGAGTTTAGGAACCCCTTCTAAACTCAACAATTAATTATAATATTTTAATCCTCTTTGTGGGTGTGAAACCCCTTCACAAGCCCACAAAGCCCATCAACTTTCCCATGAGGCCCTAGCCTCATTCCAAGTCTTATTTCACTGAAACAAAAGGATCATCTGGTGCCAATGAATATTACCAAATCCCAGACACCTTGGCCTCTAGTGGGAATTCCTATGAAGCTATAAAAGATTCAACACTCCCTCTTAGTGAGGGAAGCATTCCATCATCCATTACCAAGAAGTATCTTTGTCTCCCATATGGGGTCTGCTACCACATCTCTACCCCAATCCTCTTGATTGGTCACTCCATCTGTCACCAAGGAAAATCATGCTCTTCAATCCTCCTGACTGGTTGCACCCTTAGTCACTGATGTAAATCTTGCTGCAACAAATGGGTCCTCCATGGAGGATAAACTGCTCCTAGAAGCCTCTTGCTTCAGAGCTTCTTATATGGCCTCCTCAACCCATGAAACTTGCTTGGAATATTCCTCTCATCCACCTGTACCTAAAGGTATAATTCCTATGGATGATTGATGCTCCCTCTCAGCCTATTGACTCCCTCTGAAGTCCAACCTCCTCTGAACAATCCTTGGAGGTTGCTCCTCCCTAGTGGATCTTGAGGGATAACTCCCTCTGAACTCTGGCTCCCTCTAATCTTGTACAATTCGTGAAGGTATTTTCTCCCTCTGAACCTGCACTACTGGTGGAGCTACATGCCTCACCACTGGTGGAGCTACATGCCTCACCACTAGTGGAGCTACATGCCTCACCACTGGTGGAGCTACCTACTCCTCCTCATCTGTCTCTCTAATATGGCTATTCATGGCTCGCATAGGATGGCCCCTCATCCTATATAGATTTCCATCTCTAACTAAAAGAACCACTGTTGATTTGAAGCTATATCATCTAGGAAAAAACAACACTTTTCCATATTGAAACAATATACGGTAGCATTTCCTCTCAATATTTAAGACTGAGAGAATACTCCTGCTGAATTATGGCACCCATAATACATTTGACACCCATGGTACCTAACCCGACTCCAATCAAAATGACATTATACCAAATCCGTGCACCGCATGCTTGGTTCCCATACCAATCGCCACACAAAATTCTGAGCCAGTCTATGTGAAGTTGTCAAAAAACTCTTATGCACTTGTCATATGGTAAGAGGCTCCATTATCCACCAACAAAGTCCCACTACTGAAGACTATACCTAAAAGGGAGGAGATCAACAAGATATCCCTTATCAACCTATATGCAACCTTATCAACCTATGCCATTGATGTTTGTTTCCTTCTTCCCCTTCCCTTTCTGTGTGGACAGTGTGAAGAATAGTGACCATAATCATGACACTCAAAACATCTGATCTTACTAAGATCCTTCTCCCGTCTCAACTCTTGAGATTCTCCTCTCTTGGGAGAAGTCCTTCTGCCAGGAGAACCTCGTATGCCCTTCCTAGTGCGGGTTGTAAGGGCATGGTTCTCATCACTATCATTCTTCACCAAGCCATCCAAGCCATCCTTGTACTCTAACCGAGTCTCTTCCAAGATACAATCAATCCATAGTCTATCAAACATTGAAAACGTCTCTCATGCACAGATCCTCTGCACAAATGGTTCCCAAGACCTAGGAATACCTCTAAATGCTACATTCACCAACTCAACATCCTCCACCTTATCACTGATGGCCATAAGTTGATCTCAGATCCATGCAATCTTCATAAGATAGTTCATAACTATGTCCTCACTGGACATCTTGACAACTTGAAGTTGGTGCTTCAAGTGTAACTTTCTACGCGTATTCCCATTTTGGTATAGTCCTACCAAAGCATCATACATTTCCTTGCCATACATCTTCTCAACAATGTGAGGAATGAAGTGGTCCTTCACGGATTCTAGCAATACCCGCTTATCTTTCACTTCCTTCTTCTTATGAGCTGCCAATTCTTGCAGATCGATGTGACTTACAACCACACTCTCAACAAACTCCTTGAGGTCATTCTCTTCCAACAGAATAAGAACCCTAGTCTTCCAAGCCTGGAAGTTGGTTTCCCCTTAAAACATGTCCTCAATCTTCAAAGTGTTCATTGTTGACGATTAAAATCGCAACGAAGTTTTTCCCGCAAAGTATTGCTAAAGCCTATTATTATAAAGATAAATAATACTAGTAGGTGGGACCCCCTTGTAGATTAGAGATCATATCCAATTCTTATTTGATGTTGTTCGACACTGCTTACATGATTGATGAGATCTTGTTTTTATGGGTGATGGATTGGGCTTATTATGTGTTGGTTCTAAATGAAACAAGTAAATGATGAATAAGGCATGTTATGTTCTAAGCTTTATGTTACAACGACCAATGTTATTCATGGTTACCATTGTTGTCTATTCTTGGATCTATTACTTGTGATACCTGCATAAGAGACATGTTAGTGATAATATATAAGAGAAGTGGGAAGGAAATGAAAGCAATAAAAAAAAAAATGCAAAGGAATTTAACTATGCAAATAGACTACACTACATGCATCGAGATTTAATGGATTGTTGTTATCCTAGCTAAAAAGTTAATAGCTATGCGATTTATTGAGTTATATAGTTGGTATGCATTATGGTTAATTTGGCAGTGGTAAGATATGATGTGGGTGGCGTGTTTGACAAATGATAGATGCTAATTCCAATGCATGGTTTAATGAAAGTTTAATGGATTAGTGGTCGGCGCGTACTAGGAAATTGAATGAGTTTGAGCATGAAGGTGACATGCATTTATTGCACGTCACTTCTACTCCTTCCACTAGCCACCACCCTAGTTGGGCTATTGTTCAACTGAGTTTTATTGTGGTTAGTCTCCGACTTTCAAGTAGAGAAGAATCACTCGGCCAACTCCTATTTTAAGGTGTGTTGATTTCAGGTATGTCTTTTTTTTTCTATCCATGACTCTGGTCTGGTTATGAAATGGATATTGACTCGAATGTATTAGTTTGTGCTTTCCTTAAGTATGGCAACTGTGTGAAATTGTTTTTTTTTTTTTTGGAATAAATCGTTGATGACCTTCTCTTTGACAATGTTTGAAGTCATGGTTTTATTGGTCATTCTGAGTGTCAGCAACCATAGAGGCCCTCTGTCATCCTTGTTGGTTTTAGTTGGAGGGTTTCGTTTGGTTTTGAGTGACTAGTTTTCTTCACGCATTTGTATCACCATACCCAGTCTTTGGATTTTATGGGGTTTAATGGGTTGAAAGCGCTTTGTGTCACTGCGCATTGTTCACTTGTGCATTGGGTTGTTTTTTCTACTAATGGTCACATAGTGGTTTATATTGCCTCTTCTTGGCCCTGTTTTCACCTCAGCGTTGTAGTTGGTTGGCTAGAGAGCCATGAGGGTTACACCCTGCGTGTGCTAAGTATCATCACAAATCCAAAATGGAGCCTTGCTCCTCTGTTCATAGCCTCTCCTGTCACGGGATTTGTCACCCTGTCCACGAAGTGAATTGTGGTATTCTTTGTGTGTGCACCATTAGTATCGGAGGTTTCCACCATTGAGATAAGTCGACTCTAGCCTCCCTATGTTGGTCCACAAAGAAAACCCTTGACTCCTCCAGTCCGAGGGTTGGTAGAGAAGACTGTTGTGGCACGTTGGGTATGTTATTGGTTGTTATGGATTGGTGTGTATTGTCGACAGAGTTGATTACTAGCTCACCACGTTGATTATGTGACAATGGTGTTGGTTTTGATATCTAGTTACTGCATTGTTATCATAATTGAATGGATAAGCTCAGGATGGTTAATTGGATAAATCAAATACGTAGTCGTTGTCCCCGTGTTTAATGAATTGATAACCCGACATTGTTTTTAATTGAGTAAGTCACAGCGTTGCTTCATTCGATGTGTGTGTATGTGTGGTGTTTCCTAAAGCATGTTTGGTTGGGTTGTTGATTATTATGACTGGGTGTTTAATTTCCATGGGACTATCGCAATCGTGGTGTTATGGTATGGTCATCCACTGTGTATGCTATGGATATTGCAAGATACCAGATATATAAAATATGCAGAACAGAAACGAAATGCTAGAAATAACAGAATAGCAGTAAAATATCCAGCATAATCTTCACAATACACAGAAATGATATACGAAATAGCAACAGAAATAGCACTTGAACAGA
>WSFP011295647.1:0-46474 GCA_009831015.1 Picea engelmannii | reverse complement strand
ATTAATTTAATTTAACTTAATAATTTATGATCATTAAGAAATCAAATTGGGTTGTTACATACACCCCCCTTCAAGAAACTTTGTCCCCAAGTTATAGTAATTTACAATACAAGGGTAATGATACATGATTAATACATTCATATTAAATAAACAACATCATCAATTTAAAACACTTATACATACTAGTGTACATGTGTCAGGCATGCATGTGTATCTAGCACATACAGTAGGTATGCGTCCAATCCAATCCAATCGGCAATGCCATTCATTTCATATTGAATAGTAAACCATTTAAAATATTCGCAAAATCCTTCAATTATAATAATTTAACACAAGCAACAATCACTTAGATAATTGTAGTTTAGTTAAGAAAAAAAAAAAAAAATATATATATATATATATTAAACAAGAGGAAATCAAACAATTCTACTATAAGGTTAAACCTCCACACACTCTCAACTACTTCTAGTCATCCCTCCTCCCTAACCTACTTCGATCTTCCTTCCCTATCCTTCCTTTGTTGGACTATCTTGAAGCATCAACTATATTGACCTAACTCCTGATAGAACCTATAAGCGAAAGTGTCAAATCTCTTGACCAAGCTTCCCCAGTAGGAAATTGACAATCATCATCACACGTCTAGGGGATCGTGAGCTAACACCGACCTTCCATGAGTCCAGGTTTCAGAGGATACACAATGGGAAATGTCGAGCCACCACTCCTAATAGAACTAGGGTCAACACCCTACTGTGGACCATATAGTGGCACTGTGTTGTTGGGATTTTATCATCGAATTTTTAGTTTCAGGCAGTACATTCAAGCAGTCTTGCTACCTGAAAACATGCACTTCTTGTAATGTACCTCAAATTTGTCATAATTTATTTTTTCTATGAGGCATTAATCTCCAATTTCATTTTATATGATTGTCAATTAAGGAAAGAAATCTTCGTTAATGTTATAATCTTCTTTGACGTGACTTAAGTTTGTCCTATCACATGATGCCATCTACATACTTGTCTATCTTGCTTGATGTAGAAACTTATACGGTAAATTCTCCAAGGGTTTTAGTAATTCCCTTTTAGTCCCCAACCCACACATCTATATACATAACTACCCATACCATGAACTAGACTTAGGACTTATAGTCCTAGTCTCTCTTTAAACAAGGGATCCCTATGGGTTACACACAATACTATTTAATTTGTCCATTCAAAAACGAATATTGGTTTACTATGTAATATATACATATAGCCACGGGATTGGATCTATACCACATAGTTGAAAAGAAGTGCCTTAGTGTTATGCGCTTAGCATTAAAATACATAGTCTCGATTATATATGCGACCCCGATTTTTCATATTCCAATTCCTGTACCTATGAGAATTTGAGTAACGAGATCTTTTGTTAACTTCGTCTTAACCAAACGATGTTCCAACGAATCCTTCCCTCGAACGATAAACTAATTGTAACAAGGTAGTTGAGGTATATGAGTTCCAACTCGTCGAGTCTCAAAGGAACTCATTTACTTCACGAATGTCTTGATGTGAAAGAGTGTACTACTGTCAGAGGGAAGTTAAGGCTTTGCATCCGTCGTTTAATGGCAAACTTGTGTATGCGATTTATGATACTCTTACCTGGCCCCTCATCCATTCCAGTCACGCCAAATCTACCCTCGTCACATGGCTAGACCTCCCTTCGTACTTCAACATTTAACTGAGTAGATAAGGTTTCTCTTAGGGTTTTAATATGTTTACTGTGTCATTGTGAAGTTTACAAAAGGCTCTGCGTATTTTTTTCTTACTGAAGCATTCTGTTGATTTGGGGAAAACGTTACCCTGTGGAACAACGACGTCATTCGCTCTCCTTGGTAATCTTTTCGTTGGCCCTGTGTTCTGGTTAAGAAATGGGGTTTGGAATTCTTTATTATAGTAACAGAATCCTCAAGTCAAACTTACTTGTTCTTTCTTGAACCTACCATTATTGTTATTCTCTACAACCTTCCTTGACTACTTCACGTTTCGTTATGTAATGCCTACTGTAGATTTATTCTCTAATTTCTTGAGTAGTCTCGTCATCCTAAACCCTTGTTCTGACTTATGGAATTTACACCTGCAGTGTTTTTGTAATGTCCCCAAGGCCGAGCCCAGTTGTAAATCTTGTTTACAAAATGAGTTGTAAAAATGTCATATAGGCTGGTGAGCCAAGTTTATATAAGCTGGTGGGATTATGTGATTGTTAGGCCAGAGAGCCTAAGTGTTGAAGGCCAAGAGCCTCATTTTGTACATGTATCTAAACACATTATTAATAAAAATATAAACACCGCCGCGTGCAGACTGACCACGATGAATGAGTGATGGGGGACTAAGCTTCCACATAGTGGGCAAGGGATTAGGGGTTGGAAGGTGGGAAGAGGGGCTAAGTGTTGAGCCTAAGGGCTTAAGCCTTGGGAATAATATTTTAATATTATTCCAAAAAGAATGTGAATAATATGCTTTATCCTAAGTTCTTTTGGAAGGACAAGTAACTTCCAAATGGATGGAACGCACGCAGTTGCATGGGTGACAAGTGTCAACCTAAGCACATGCAAATAAAGCGTCTGAGATTAGCCATGTTGGGGGGTTCCTCCACCATTCGACCCTCGACTGCCTGGGCGTGAACCCATCCGACCTCTAGAAGAGCCCCGTGCATCTTCTGAACCGTACGTCCCATCCAACCCCTGCAAGACACCTCGTGCCATTCTGAAACCGGGGGGTGAAGTCTGTGTGTTGATTTCGGGGATAGCCTGTGTTGATTTCTGGAAAATCCGATGCATCCTCTGTCTGAGCAGATCAAGCCTGTGTGTGGAGTCTCTGTCCCAAAGCCATAACCGTGAGACCATCCTGTCATTGCTGAGCCTATTTGGAAAGCCCGTGTCTATTTTACCCATTGGTTGTTGTGTTCATGCAATGTTGGACTCCGTGTGGCTTGTTGGCCAGTTTGTCCAACACTCTCTCTAGGTGAGAGAGGTGATTGAAGTTGGAAGAACAAGTTGCTTGGCCTGTGAACGACTCTCTCCAAGCGAGAGAGTGCGCAAAGGAAGGAGAGAACTCCTAGAAGGAACCATGTAACTGTCGCAGAGCTCAGACACTTCTGGTTCGGTCTATTGCTGAAACCCAAGGCAAGGGAGGTTAGAAGCTGAAGGACTATCTAGGTGACAGAGAAGGTGTATACTCCTGGGGTGGAACAGGCATATGGGGAAGGAGAGTCTGTGGCAGTGAGTATGAGTGGTTCCTGGGAGAAAATTTCTTCCTTGTGATTTTGTGTTTTCCCTGTAACCTTAGCCTAGCCTAGGATTCCTTGCCTTGGGGTGGAGCTTAGTCCCTGCTCGGGGGTGACCCACTGCTGAGGT
Source organism: Picea engelmannii (assembly GCA_009831015.1). Lineage (NCBI taxonomy): Eukaryota > Viridiplantae > Streptophyta > Pinopsida > Pinales > Pinaceae > Picea > Picea engelmannii. The sequence goes on along the minus strand of WSFP011295647.1, from coordinate 43,086 downwards.
TGATGACCAGTGTGGTCTAAGGCTAGGAGGTTCGTGGAAGGCCTGCACTTGGTTGGTGGAATTACCACCGTTTCAAAGATAAGTACCAGATGATGTTTTAATTACTTTTCTGCATGTCTGTGTATTTATATTTATCATGTATTCTGTTGTGCATATGAATTAATGTTAAATCCATTGATTATTTATAATAGCAGTAATTCTTATGGTTACTCTGAGTTTAACTGTGTTTTATTTGCTTAAATGCATATCTTATATATAGAATTAAGTATGAGATTGTTATTCCGCGTAGTAATGTTGGCCCGACCATGGGGTTGATGGTCGGGAATGCTACAGTTTGGTATCAGAGCCAAGGTTTCGACGCTAAGCCTAGATGGGCCAGTTGAATGGTCTTTGGACCAAGGATTTGAAGAGAAATTGTGTCTGGAGGACCAATTTCAAACCTTTGAATGCTCCTGAGTGTCAAGGAGTTACTTTACCATGTTACCAAGCTCGGGAGGTGTAGCGGTGTTATGAAACCGCAGCCGAGGTGGCATATGGACACAGGGAGAGAGGACTCCACACCAGAAGTGTTGGAGACTTAGGATCTGTTCGGGAGAGAAGGCGAACCCTTGTGACCGTCAGATCTGGAAAACATGTGTAGGGTTTAAAAACCCTTTGGAGTTGCACAGGAACGCATAAATCGCGATACGCAAAATTCTGAAACGATCTACACCATAGATCATAAGTGACCATTAGATCAAGTGGAAGAGTAGATAGTAATTTCATAATTTCGGCAAACGGAAGTTCGATATGTGTGGATGCACGAACTCCCGATGCCCGAAACCCTGAAACGTCGAAAAGATCTGTGCCGTAGATCTAAGAGAAGTCTAACCATTGGATTGCCTTGGAATGGACATGGACACATGGGTGTGCACCACGTGCCAGTGAGTCGAGAAGACAAGTGAGAATGGTGGGACCCGATGATGTCGCCGAAGGTGATGTGAACCTTCCTGAACATGCCACATGCCACCGTGATTATGGGCGACAGCTGTACTGTGGACCCGGAGAGTAAACTAAATCGAAATTTCAGAATTCGGGAGTTGGAGTCACTGCATCATGAACTCCCGGGTACCAAAGACCTGAAACCCTGAAGTCCCGAAAACAAGTATGAAAGTCTCGTGGACCGAGACCCCGAAACCAGAAGTCTCGAAAGTGAGAATGAGAACCTCGTGGATCAAGACCCCGAAACCCGGAGTCCCGAAGACCCAAAAATTCGCAGAGTCGTCAGAGCTCAAAAAACTTTGTGAAGTCAAAATGTTTTCTCACTCACGTTGATTTATGAATATTGTGATTTTGTTAAGGGTTTAAGGCCTGACAAACTTCGGTTGACTGTACGTTGTGTGTGTAGAGTTCAACGAGTGTCAGGACAACCGAAAAACGACGTCGAGTATGGAATTGGAAGAGGTGCAGATTGCCTCCGAAGCAGAGGACGAAAGGGTAGGAAGGGATGTCAACCTGGGAATCGAAGGATCAAACTCTAATGGGCACGGAAAAGAGATGGATAAGGAGGGACATATGATGAAACTCATTGAAAGATTGCAGAAATATGCCCAGGATCGTTGAGCTGATAGCCGAAAGTTCATGAGGGTCAGGGATCAGCAGGTTGAATTCAACTTAAAAATGTTGAAGAGCCTGGAAAGAATATAAAGGAAATTGGAGAAGAGGAGTGACTCAAGAAAGACAAAGAGCTGCGGGACCCCTGAGAGGAGAAGAAGATCGAGGAGTGGTAGCATACATCATCGTCGCTCCCCAAAGCATTCCAGTAGGGAGGCACACAGTAGTTCAAGCCCGTTCCCTACCAGAAAACACCGAAGATCTGGAGTGGATGAATTGAAGGGAGAGATGAACAAGATCAAGCCTCCAACGTTTGATGGAGAACATAAGAAGGAGGAAGATGTCGAAACATGGTTGCTTGGCATGAGGAAATATTTCCAGCTACAGAATTATTCCCCTCATGCAGAAGGAAGAATAGCAATGTATCAACTAAAGGGAAAAGCATCCATGTGGTGGGATCAGTTTGTGCAGGTGCAACACATTAGGGAGAAATATATCACTTGCAAGGAGTTCAAGAGGTATTTCGAGAAGAAATACCTACCCAAAAGATATTATGAAAGAAAGATGAAGGAGTTCTTCGAACTCAAGCTGGGCAGCATGACCATCGATGAATACGAACGAAGGTTTTTGGAACTACTGAAGTATGTTCCATTCATCAAAGATGAGGCTGTCAAGATTCTGAGATATCTGAATGGACTGCCACCTTCCATTGGTGACAAGATTCAGTATGATGACCCCAAGACTATGGAAGAAACAATAAGAAGGGAAAAATGCTTGTATCAGCAAAGAGAAAGGCCTACTTTTTGGAAGGCTTGGGATGATCAGAAGAAGTTCAGGAAAGAGAAGAGGCTGAAGGGAAACAAGCCTCCCTTATTCATAAACAGTCCTTAGGGACAACCATCCTTTAGGGAGCCCAGGAAGGCTGAAGTGGATGAACAAATGCCCAGACCACCACTTATGGAGTGTTGGGGTTGTAAAGGAAACCATAGGTACCGAGACTGCCCCCACAGAAAAGATAAAGCGAGAACCATCCACAATGTTCAGCAAGCTGAAAAAGTGGAGGATATGGGCAGCATAATGCCAAGGATCTACACAGCACTGGACAATAAGCAAGAAAAATTTCAATCGCACATGATTGAAGTGGAAGGTATGATTAACAACCAATCATTTAGTATTTTAATCGATTCAAGGGCTAGCCATAGTTATGTAGATCCTAGGGTGGTGGAAAGTTTTCATTTATCAAGAAGAAAACATGAAAAGTCTTGGTTAGTGCAGTTGGCTACAGGAACCAAGAGGAAGGTCACTGAGTTGATTAAGTCCTGTTCTGTAGACATGAATGGATTGAGCACGAAGGCTGAATTGAATATTTTTCCTTTAGGTTCTTATGACTGCTTAATTGGGATGGACTGGTTGGACCAACACCATGCCCTAATGGACTATCATAACAAGAGGTTTACATGCCTGGATGAGGAGGGAAATTAGAAAACAGTCTAAGGAATTCCCAGAGATGTGGTTGTTAGAGAAATATCAGCCATGCAGCTGAAGAAGTGTTACAGGAAAGGCTGTCAATTATTTGCAGCCCGTGTGAAGGAAGCATCCAGAGATGAAGTCTCAAAGATTGGAGACCATGAGGTACTCACGGAGTTCAAGGAAATATTTCAGGGGGTACCTGGACTACCTCTGAAGAGAGACATCGATTTTTCTATAAATTTGATGCCTGGAGCAACTCCAGTTTCGAAAGCTCCTTATAGAATGAGTACGCCAGAGTTGAAAGAGTTGCAATTGTAGCTTGAAGAGATTCTAAAGAAGGGGTACATTCACCCCAGCGTGTCACCTTGGGGTACCCCAGTCCTATTTGTGAAGAAGAAGGATGGGACATTGAGGCTGTGATTTGATTTTCGACAGTTGAACAAGGTAATTGTTAAGAACAAGTATCCTCTGTTGAGGATCGATGATCTTTTCTATCAGTTGAAAGGTGCGAAAATATTTTCAAAGATAGATCTCAGATCAAGATATCATCAGGTAATAATAAAGGATGATGACATCAACAAGACCGCCTTTAGAACAAGGTATGGTCATTACGAGTTCACAGTGGTGTCGTTTGGACTGTCAAACACACCTGTTGTTTTTATGTGCTTGATGAATGGTGTATTCAGGGACTATTTAGACAAGTTTGTCATAGTCTTCCTGGATGACATCTTGGTGTATTCCAAGTCAGAGGAAGAGCATGAACAACACCTAAGATTGGTGCTGCAAGTGTTGAGATGACACCAATTATATGCCAAGCTGAGTAAATGTTCATTTTACCAAAGGCAGATCCATTACCTGGGGCACATTATTTCAAAAGGAGGGATCGCCATGGATCCTGAGAAAGTTGAGGCCATCAGAGAATGGTCAGTGCCAAGGAATGTGGCATAAGTTAGATCCTTTATGGGTCTAGCAGGCTATTACAGAAGGTTTATCACAGGGTTCTCAAAGATAGCTCACCCTATCACTTCCTTACAAAGGAAGGAGAAAAAGTTTCAGTGGACTGAAGAGTGTGAGAAGAGTTTCCAACGATTGAAGCAACTGTTAACCAGTGCTCCAATCTTGAGGATTGTAGATCCAAATATGGATTTTGTGGTGTGCATAGATTTGTGTAAGGAAGGGTTGGGAGGAGTTCTTATCCAGAATGGATTTGTAATCTGTTATGAGTCCAGGAAGCTGAAAGAGCATGAAAAGAATTATTCCACTCATGATTTGGAGTTGGCAGCAATCATTCACGCTTTGAGGAAATGGAGACATTACCTCATGGGAAGGAGATTTGAATTGAGAACATACCACAACAGTCTGAAATATTTGTTTGATCAGCCAACTTTAAACGCTAGACAAAGTAGGTGGTTGGAGTTTCTGTGCGAATACGACTTTGATATCAAGCATATCAAGGGAAAGGAAAACAAGGTGGTTGATGCACTTAGCAGAAAAGTGCATGAATTACATGCTACAACCATTAGCATGTACAGGACTGATATCAAGGGTAGAATTTTGGAAGCTGCAAATGTTGATTTGCAGTACAGAGACTTAGTAGCAAAGCTACAGCAGCGTGAGAGACCACAGAAAAAGGAAAGTTACACCTTAGAAGTTGATGGATTACTCCTATATAAAGACAGAGTGTATATACCCAATGTCCAGGAATTCAAACTTGCGATTCTAAAAGAAATGCATAACGTGACGTATGCTGGACACCCTGGATATCAGAAGACTGTGGTAGCAGTCAAAAGCCATTACTTTTGGCCGGGTATGAAGAGAGAGATCGTTGAATACATCGCCAGATGTATGGAGTGCCAAAAAGTTAAGGCTGAGCATAGGCACCCAGTAGGGTTGCTGCAACCTTTGCCCAGTCCTGAGTGGAAGTGGGAAGTGGTGACCATGGATTTTATTACAGGATTGCCTAGAACAAGCAAGCAACATGATTTGATCATGGTTGTGGTGGAAAAGATTACAAAAGATGCCCATTTTATTCCATTGAAAACCACTCACAAGGCAGCAGATGTTGCTGACATATTCTTAAAAGAAGTGGCATGCTTGCATGAAATTCCTAAAACGATTGTGTCTGATAGGGACCCGAAATTCACCTCAAATTTCTGGAAAGGACTATTCAAAGGATTTAGAACGAATCTGAATTTTAGTACAGCATATCATCCTGAGTCTGATGGACAGACAGAGAGGGTGAAAAGAGTAATAGAAGACATGCTGAGAATGTATGTGATGGACAAACCATCAAGCTGGGAAGACTACCTACATTTGGTAGAATTCGCCCACAATAATGGGTATCATGCATCATTGAAGATGAGCCCATTTGAAGCACTTTATGGAAGAAAGTGCAACACTCCATTGAGATGGGATAATCCAGCTAACAGAGCAGTAGTTGGGCCAGATTTGCTCAAGGAGATGGAGGACCAAATAATAAAAATTAAACAGAATTTAAAAACAGCCCAGGATAGGCAAAAAAGTTATGCTGATAAGAACATAACCCACCAAGAATTCAAAGTGGGTGATCATGTTTTCCTGAAAGTGAAAACTAACAGAAGTTCCCTGAAGCTGTGAAGTTGCGCCAAGTTGGCAGCAAGTTTTTGTGGGTCGTTTGAAATCCTAGAAAGGATTGGGCCAGTTGCATATAAGCTTGCATTACCTCCATCTATTACTGTACATAATGTGTTGACCATGTTTCATTGCTTAAGAAATATATACCTGATGCCAATCATGTTATTGACTAGAGTGTGGTTCAGGTGGAACCAGAAGGTCTCCTGCAAGTGCATCCTGTGGGCATATTGGATAGGAAAAACAAACAGCTCCAGAATCCAGCTATAGGGCTTGTAAAGGTCCAGTGGACCTGGTACGGTCCTCATGATGCAACATGGGAGCATGAAGATGTTATGCGGGCAAAGTACCCACATCTTTTTGAAAATTTTGAAAAACTTGCAGATGTTGTGTAAAGTTTCACTGAGGACAATGCAGAAATAAGGGGAGGGGGATTGTAATGTCCCCAAGGCCGAGCCCAGTTGTAAATCTTGTTTATGAAATGAGTTGTAAAAAATTATTATAGGCTGGTGAGCCAAGTTTATATAAGTTGGTGGGCTTATGTGATTGTTATGACAGAGAGCCTAAGTGTTGAAGGCCAAGAGCCTAATTTTGTACATGTATCTATGCACATTATTAATAAAAACATAAACATCGCTGTGTGCAAACCGACCACGATGAATGAGTGATGGGGGACTAAGCTTCCACAGAGTGAGCAAGGAATTAGGGGTTGGAAGGTGGGAAGAGGGGCTAAGTGTTGAGACTAAGGGCTTAAGCCTTGGGAATAATATTTTAATATTATTCCAAAAAGAATGTGGATAATATGCTTTATCCTAAGTTCTTTTGGAAGGACAAGTAACTTCCAAATGGATGGAATGCATGCAGTTGCATGGGTGACAAGTGTCAACCCAAGTGCATGCAAATAAAGCGTATGAGATTAGCCGTGTTGGGGGGTTCCTCCACCATTCGACCCTCGACTGCCTGGGCGTGAACCCGTCCGACCTATGGAAGAGCCCCGTGCATCTTCTGAACCGTACGTCCCATCCGACCCCTCCAAGAGACCTTGTGCCATTATGAAACCAGGGGGGTGAAGTCTGTGTGTTGATTTCGGGGATAGCCTGTGTTGATTTCTGGAAAAGCTGATGTCCTCTGTTTGAGCAGATTGAGCCTGTGTGTGGAGTCTCTATCCCAAAGCCATAACTGTGATACCATCCTGTCATTGTTGAGCTTGTTTGGAAAGCTCGTGTCTGTTTTCCCTGTTGGTTGTTGTGGTCACACAGTGTTGGACTGTGTGTGGCTTGTTGGCCAGTTTGTACAACACTCTCTCCAGGTGAGAGAGGTGATTGAAGTTGGAAGAACAGGTTGCTTGGCCTGTGAGTGACTCTCTCCAGGTGAGAAAGTGCGCAGAGGAAGGAGAGAACTCCTGGAAGGAACCCTGTAGCTGCCACAGAGCTCGGAGACTTTCGGTTCGGTCTATTGCTGAAACCTAAGGCAAGGGAGGTTAGCAGCCGAAGAACTGTCTAGGTGACAGAGAAGGTGTATACTCCTGGGGTGGAACAGGCATGTGGGGAAGGAGAGTCTATGGCAGTGAGTATGAGTGGTTCCTGGGAGAAAATTCCTTCCTTGCGACTGTGTGTTTTCCCTGTAACTTCAGTCTAGCCTAGGATTCCTTGCCTTGGGGGTGGAGCTTAGTCCCAGCTCGAGGGTGACCCACTGTTGAGCTTGATGAGAAGTGTGGTCTAAGGCTGGGAGGTTCGTGGAAGGCCTGCACTTGGTTGGTGGAATTACCGTCGTTTCAAAGATAAGTACCAGATGATGTTTTAATTACTTTTTTGCATGTCTGTGTATTTATATTTATCATGTATTCTCCTGTGCATACGAATTAATGTTAAAGCCATTGATTATTTATAATAGCAGTAATTCTTATGGTTACTCTGAGTTTAAATGTGTTTCATTTGTTTAAATGCATATCTTATATATAGAATTAAGTATGAGATTGTTATTCCGCGTAGTAATGTTGGCCCGACCATGGGGTTGATGGTCGGGAACGCTACAGTTTCTTTGGGTAAAAGCACTCCTAGGTTTTCATATCCCAATTTTCGTTATTCTCTTAAGGTATCTCCACTGGAGTAAGTAGAGGTTGGATATTAAGCTTGTCGTGGGGCTGCACGTAGTCTTAGTCTGGAGTAAGTTTCTTTTTACAAAATAATGCCACACCCATTGCAAGTTCTTTCCTATCTGGTCTGTCGAGGAAATGTGGTTATCTGTGTTTGCAATTCCTAGGGTTTCGTAACTTACGGTTATCATTACCCCTTACAGTCTGTAAGTCAAGGCATGACATTGAATCCTTATGAGACTGTGCGAGAGTTTTATTTTCTTTCTTTTCTTTGTAAAGGGTTGAATCCATACTTCTATAACTTCATCAAGCTTTAGCTAGTTCTTCACATATGTTGTTTTTTTTCTTTTATGTCTAACATATTTCTGCTTGGTATTATTAATGTGACCTCTGCAATTACTCGAACAATCCATTTAAGGATATTCTACGGTATATAAAGTCCTTTGATCTTATAGCAGTTATTGTCATTATCGTGGTCTACCCATTTGGATTCAATAGATGGAATATCTCGGTATTGATTGTTGATTTATAAATATTCTCTGCGATTTCGTTCTGGAAGGGTTAAACTCAATAGTTAGGTATAGTCTTGGTTCTGCGTGAAAATATTATACTATGTCTTCGCACATCATGACTTATACCATTTATATGTTAAAAGAAAACTAGTACTGTCGATTATTTTATTTCATTAAATCTGTTGGCTGCTATGTAAATATTCCCTTCTTATTAGTTTTATTCATTTAAATATTTGGTATGTATCACTAATGATGGGCCATGTTGATGTGAGGGTACCCATCAGGGAGTCATTGGACAATCCTCCCTCGGCCCGGACGCCTATCCAGCTAGAAAACGACAAGGAAAGGACAGGCGTCTGTAATTCATAAGTTGAGTGCCACTCTGGAATACTCGGTTACTGCATTTATCATTCTGTTGATATTTTTGGTCTATCTTTCTTTCATATAAATGCTAATATTTTAAATGATAAATATTTCCAGAGCTTTCATCTGCGCGAAAATTTTGGATGTTTCGTTCCTGTCCTCGGCGCAAAAGCTATTCGAGTTCCCTTTGCAAACCCTTCAGGAATTCAAGCAGTGAAGGACACATTTTTCAATATAGATTTAGAGATGTTCGGTATAGTTTCGTTCGATTTCCTGTAATGGCTGGAAAGAGGAGAATTCCCAAATTGTACTCTTGGTCTAGTTGCTATATGTAATAACTCCTTTGAATATTAATCTACAGGACTTTCCCCTGTCTATTTGAAATAATGTAATGTTTGTTTGATGATTTTATTAGAATCTTCTCGCCATTCTGGTCTCATCCTATACTTACAATTTATTTACCATCATTGTTGTCTTAAATTGCATATTCGGTATCAAATGTTTGTATATTCTGAACTTGTAGCTACAAATTGTATGGAAAAGGAACTTATATATTTCTGAAGATATACATTTTGTAAATCGAATCTGTTGTACAGACATATTCGTATCATATCTATTACGCTATATGAGTCTTCCATATTGTTTTTCTTTACTTTGATATTTTCGTGAATATTCTGACTCTATATCTTCCTCATTGTGTGGATAGATAAATCTTGAGCTGCAAATACCATTTATTGAGAGGTTTCAGATTCTCTATTTCGGAAAATTTTAGCAGTCTCCCATATTCAGCATTTCATTTATACAGTTGTAGTTACATGCCTGCTGGAGCAATTTATTACTTATATAATATAGGAACATATATATATATATATATATATCATGGAATAAATAGCGTTCTGTACTAGTTCTGATTCAATTCTATGCAAGAATGGAAGTCTCGAATAAGTATTATGTCTCTGAAGTTTACTTACAGGAATGTACATACACATGTATATGAACTTGATTTCAATCCCATTTGTACATAGATAGTTCTGCATAAGGAGTTCAATACACTGGAAAATTATCCTACAATTTTACCACCGTATAGCAGTAATTTAGCCTACAGAATGAATATTTCTAGAATTTTAGTCATGTGTATCCTTTCATCGAACATATCAAATAAAGGGAAAATTGCAACATTCATTCAGTATTTAAACCAATAGAAAAGAGTCACTTAGAACTAAATTATTTTGAGGCGTTCTGTCAGTTTTTAAGCTTCACACAATCAAATAGATTTCATCCATGGTATTATTTCAAATCAGAATTAACAGTTGCATTACATCGGTGATACAATAATTTAAACAGAGAAGGAATAGGACAACATATCTGAACCAGTTCATTGGAAGACAAAGGGAACAACCACGTTCCTCCCAACCTTAGAACAGGGCATCCAAATCACTTCTCATGCTCTCCCCCTAGCCTAACCATGAAGCTATGAGGGCTAACTCGGAACTCCACCTCAGCAAATGCCTTCTCAGTTTTTCACCAGTCTTTCCCTTGCCTCACACTCAACCAGTAGTGTTCATAGCAGCGAGAGTTAGTAAATTTTCCCTAGCATACTTTGCAGTGTCCTGCCTCCTCACATATGCTATATATCCAAAAGAAAAAGTTCCTAGGTCTTTTTCCCTCTTGGGAATTTTCGCATCTTTCCAAATACATGATTTTCAGTGGCCGCCCATGGCCAAATTTTGGATTTTCCACTTGTAACAATCATCCCTGAGGTAGTTCCAACATGCTCCCCACTCATGGAGTCATGGTCAGTTGATTTCAACATGGTTGTTCCATTTGTCCTCTAGCAATAATTATAAAATGTTTTTTTTCATACAAGTGTCATAATCAAGTAGTTAGTTGGGTCAAATCAGATCTCAACCCAACAGTCAAAATCATTAATTACGATTAATCAAATTCAGAATTCGGAATTGCCATAAATGGCAAAAAAATTCCAATTTCGAATTTACCAAAAACTGAATAATTTTCCTAAGGAATTTCAAATTCAAAAATAATTTATTTTGGGGGATGTTACATCCTTTCCCCCTTCAATTAAAACACTATCCTCAGTGTTCGTTCTCTTCCTGGAATAGGATTGGATGAGATTTCTACAGATCTCCCTCCAATTCTTAAGTGGCCTCCTCAGGGCTAAAGTGCTTCCAATGCACCTTTACCTGAGCGACGACTCTCTTTCGAAGTGTTATTTCTCTCCAGTCCAGAATGCGTAGAGGTTCCGCCTAGAAATCTCCTTCCGGTTCCACCTGCACCAAGTTCCAATCGATCATATGAGTAGGGTCATGAACATAATTCTTTAACAAAGAAACATGAAATACATTATGAATTTTTAGATTGGCCGAAAGTGCAAGTTGGTATGCTACAGGTCCAATTCGAGCTAGTATCTAGAAGGGCCCACAAAACCTTGGTGCCAACTTGACATAGTTTCCTAGCTTTAGTGAGCTCTTTTGGGCTTTGACTTTTAAGTAAACATGATCTCCTACTTGAAAATCCAAGTGTCTTCTTTTCTGGTCTGCACAACTTTTTTGTCTATCATGTGCCTCTTTTAAGTTCTGTTGTACCTTTCTTACTGTATTCTCCATTTCTTGGAGCATCTCTGGTCCAACCATGATTCGGTCAACCGGGTTATCCCAGCTAATTGGAGTCGTACACTTTCTGTAATACATTACCTCGAAGGGGCTCAATTTAGTCGAAGTTTGGTACCCATTGTTATATGCAAATTCGACAAAGTGTAGGTAGTCTTCCCACTTGCTTGGTTTTGTTCTTACGTACATGTTGTAACATCCCTATCGTTACGGCTACGAGCGAAGCAGAAGGTGTAAAAACAATTTTTTGTTTCTAGGAAAGAAGGCAATGACTACACAGTTAACCACACCTAGATGATGAACAGACGCCCACCGATCAGGCGACGGACCACTAAGACTCTTTGCACTAGCACAAGAGCAATAGGGTGCAACATACGGGAATCAAGGACAGACAAAAAAGACTACCCATCCCGACACAACAGCCTCAAGGGCCAGATAACTAGAACCTCAATGGCGCACAACCATACACAGGAATGCGTTGCAAGCCAGGTGCCATCAACGAACTTACAAGTTCAACAAAACCCGCAACGGGGGTAAGACCCTAGCCAAGTTATCATTGCCTCTATCCAAAAGGGTGCGCAATGATCCCCTCGTCAGGAATCATGTCGTCCTCAGGCGATAGGCACGATGATAACCTTGGTGCTACTACCCTACCTAGACCAAGGACTCTAGCTAAAACCAACTCGCCAGGAACCCAGCTTCTAACAAGAGGACTTCACTCACACCTTAATGTTAGCCTAGCAATTTAATTACCTCATCAATCGAAATAATTGACGACTAGGAGATAACCACCCAAAAATAGGTATATATCCTTCCATAGTAGCACAACACTTAACCCGTCAAAGGACATACAAGAGAATACATGAGTGAGTGTAGGTGCTTTAAACTATCATCAAATAGGAGATCGCAAAGTCCAACACAATAATAGCTTAAACCCAGTTTGTTACTCTTCCTCTGTATCCTTTAGATTTAAAGCTTGGGTTCCCTTCAGAGAATTAAGAAGACTTATTCTTAGTAAGTAATAAACATATACAAACCTTTCAAGGCCTAAATTTTTTGCATAGGAACTCCTATGTGGAACATAACTTATTAAGCAAGACCTTGCTACCCTCCCTACATCCTTTTTATTACTTCCTTACATCCCTTTTTAAAAATGACAAATAAGCACAAGTAAAAGCCAAGGCTGCCTTAAAATCCACTTATGGAAAAGAGAAGTTAACACCTACCAAGAGGTATGTAAGTCTTCAACACCCCTCTTACATACCCATCTATGAGGAAACAAGAAGGCCAAATTCTTAATTTCTTATTAAATGTATCCATTTTATGGCATTTTGATAATTTCCAAGTGTCACTCAATAGTGAATTTTTAAAGTAAATAAGTTAAGGGTGACATATGATTTATATTAAATAAGGAATTCGTAACTTTCTTTTTTACTTCCATTATCCAAGATTTTCCCAGGGAGGAAATCCTTATACGTTAAAGGAGTCATAGACCTTCTAAGATAGGGATTCACGTACGAGGTTTAAATGCATTCTCACTCTAATAGTTATGCTTTGTTATATGGTAATTCAAGGGCATAATTACTAAATATAGGGGAAAACAACCAGAACTAAAAATTCACCACTGGCTTATGTGCATCAAGAAATATCTAAGCAGTCACAAATAATTAACATACGGTTATCATCGAATTTTAATGCAGGTATTAATACAATCTTGTTGTTGTTAACATTGTTGTCTAAAGGTTAGTAATTCATTGGTATATATATTAAAAAGAAATGCATGCATTCCTTCGACCCCTTCTATAAAACTGACATAAATACACTGTCTACAAATAGGAACTAGGAACTGCCAACAGTCAAGGTTGAATTCCTTCGCCACGCAAGAGGTGTAAATAACGCATGACAGAGAAAGTTGAGAAACCCTAAATATAAACAACTTAAAACCACAACACGCAGTGGGGCAACAACTAAATTAGCGAGAAGGGTTGCATGAATCCCAAGGGACTGCGTAATAACCTTAAAAGGAAACTGTAACCCTTAAGAATCCTCAATTAGAAACCTTCTCTCTCTTCCAGAAGGATGCAATAGCCACGAACAGTGAAACGAGATGAATCAAGGGTTAGGCAACCACTCCACCACGCCAATCGAATTGATGTTTATCATGCCAATCCCACCATTCTTTATTCATGCCAAAATATCTACCACCAAGAAAATCATCAAGTTTAAAATCACTGTCAAGTAATTACATAAGGAAAAGCACAACTTCGTTGTCATAGCGAAAGGAATAGTTGTCAGCCATCATGATTGTCGTCTAATAATGCGTTGATGCCTTCGCTGTCTATCACAAATTTAGATGTCATTTTCCATTATATTATCGTTGTCAAGAATAACTAACAACCCATTAGTTGTTGCCCAGATTGTTACTGTTACTACAATGGCCGCCACATATTATACATAGAAGCGGTTGCCCATAATTGTATCTCGGTAACGCCTTAGATGTTGTAACTCTGTCAAACCCACATTACAGTATAGATCACTGTCCTTGAATACAAGAGGTAAAAATGTTGTCTATAATATAGCAATTACTGTCTAAGAATTATGAACTTTTCCATCTACAGATATAATAATTTCGTTGTCTAAAATATAACAGTTTCGCTGTCTATGGTGTGTTTCAACTAGCTGTCAATAATTTCATTTTGCAGTCATACTAAATGTGGAGAATTCCGGTCCTAAATATTATTTCTCAGTCACCGTGCATGTATCAACTTTTATAATAAACCAACACAACCTACCACCCATCACTGTCAACACATGCAACCCAAAGCACTGTAATCAATATTATCCAACAACAAAATCACAGCCAAATGTATGCAACAAATCGCCGCCACACAAGATATAATAATTGTTAAGGAGTAAGAGATATCGTTGGTAAAGGTCTATTAAATAACGACAGTTTGATAAATATCAGAAAACGCTCTCCCAAAATTTGACAGTCAACATTAAAACTGTCCAAGCGGAGTCAAATAAAAAGGGGTGGGGTAATTGCTGAATTTTATAGAGGGTAAATCGTAGGCAAGTAAGATGGTGAAATACAAAGTTGATATAAAATGCAAGGAGTATTTAAGTTGTTCACGAAGAGGGAAGACTAACAATATGCAGAGTTGTTTAATCACGAGAAGGTGCAAGAAAATCATTCAGCCAAGGACAACAACAGAGGCAGACAGCGGATGGTTTCGTCCTTTGCTTCATCATCCTTGCACAGGAAAGCAGGGCGTTGAGATCCATAGGTATTTTAACACTAAGGCAACGACCGTAGATCAGGCTCCTGGTCGACTGCTCAAGCGAGGACCGGTGAGCTAGGGACGAAGGCTAAACAACCAAGAAGGTCACAAACAACACAGCCAAGTGGTCAAGACGTGGAAAAATACAAAGGCCATGGGAGTCAACAATCGTCGAGCTAGGCTAAGAAAAGTTCAGTCATCAATCTAAACATTTAGTCTACTTACCTAATCAACATGCAGATCCAAGAATAAAACCTACAACATATACTATACAAATGAAAAGAGAGTATCGTTGCCTGTTCGCCCGCTCTAAGTGACGACCGCGCGCTCTGTGCAACTCTCGCTCGCCAACCGTCGAAACTTCACCGGTACCTCCCAGCCAATGCTAGGGGTACTCTTCTTCCCCCTTAGCCCCCTGAGCCGCAAAGGGGCCACACACACTATCTAGAGATTACAACTAGCTCCCATCTCACCTCGCAAGGCCGAGCTACCACTCCTCTCCGAGCTGGGTATCCCAACTCCCACAAGTAAATCAGTCAAGTAGATATTTCTGCAACGTAATGTTACGCAAACAGTAGCTTCCCCAACCTCCATTACCTCCCTTCTTTATATAGAGTTTTGTGGTTCCTTACTTTCCAAAAATTCTCTTTTAGTTAAGTTTTTATAATTAATTTCCTAAAAATTCCTCCCCGTACAAGTGTCACCCATCCCCTTCTTTCCTCATAAATTAACTTCTTTAATTAATTAATTATCTTTATTTCCCTCACCCACCTATAGTTACTCCTAGAATCACTCCTAGGTGTCCCCAAAATCTTTTACAGGTCTTAATAACTTTCCTTTTTATTAAATTGCTTGTACAGTTTAAATTAGAAAGCTCTTAAATGGTAGATATTTTTTCTAAGTTTGACTTTCCGCTTTTTCCCTTATGTTTCCCTTTTTTCCCTTTTTATGTTTACCTCTTTTCCTAGTTTCCTAAATTTTTAGATTTTCCCTCTTTCCCCTTTTTAATTGGGACTCAAAAAGGCATGTGTGGAAATTAACCCTTTTTCCCTTTTCTCATTTAATTAATATTTTAAAATTATCAAAATAATAAAACCATTAATTCCCCTTTTTCTTTTAAATTTTATTCCAACAAATTTATTTATTTTTATGAATAAATTAAATCTCTTATTCCCTTCGTGTTACAAGATTTAACTAAGGTCATAATTATTATTTATGTGTTTTTTTATTTTTATTATTATGATTGTTATTTTCTTTATAGAGAGATAAAATTTTACCACTAGCATAGTTTATACTTAAACCTTAAATTTTCGTACAGGGCGACATTTAATTAGGGAAATTGTTTTAAAAAATTCTTAACACGTTATTCGTCCTAAGGCCATCTAGGTCCATTCCTCTATCCTTAACAACGCGACGTGCCCTTCAGGACGCACTAGGTGCTCCAAGGGTGCCACTCGCCTCATTTGTTCCCTTGTGTGATGTGCCCTTCAGAACGCACTACGTGCTCCAAGGGTGCCACTTGTCACTCTCCATTTTTCTTGCACGACATGCCCTTCAGGATGCACCACGTGCTCCAAGGGTGGCACTCGCCTCTTGACTGACTTGGTAGACATCAATAACCCCTGGAGTCAACACTCCACCAGGTGAACTTGTGGGAGACTAAGGGCTTCTAAGGAATAAGGCCGCCGCCTTATTGCGTGCCCCTTAGAATCATCGTGAGCGACTGTCGCAGTCTACCCTCATGGCATCGTGGGTCCTCTCGAACTAGGTAATCGTTAACCTACAATTCAAGCCACGACGAGAGTGCTAGTAGGTTGTGGCAGGGCTGCTATCCACACCTCTCCCTCAACATCTCTGGTAGTCGTGTGTGACCCCTTTACTCCACATGTAAGACTGGTCGACAAGCTATCGTCAGCCTACATCATCAACAAATCATGTCAGAACATATCCATATCATATCATCTAATCAGATGCACTAATATCACAGTAAAACAATCAAACCCCAGTGGTACACTCCATGACTCGATCCGGAGTTCAAGGGGTTCCATCTATGCCTCTGCATCCTCGAGGTCCAAAATCCTGCACACTCAGTAAAACCGAGTCAATAGCACATGTCTATGTCAATGCAGTAAAACAACATGTCATCAACCCATAACGCCTCATAATCAAAATCAAAAGTTTTATTAGCATAATAATCTGGATCACTTGCGAGAAAGTGTCCTCTAAGAATAAGTTCGCTCAGTGCGTCAGAGCGGGATGTTACACATGCAGAGCATATCTTCTACGATTTTGTTTGTTCATTCAATCTGCCCATCCATTTATGGATGATAACTCGTACTGAAATTCAAATTAGTATTTAGCCCTGCAAACAATTATTTCCAAAAAGCATATGTAAATTTCACATATCTATCTGAAATCACCATTTTAGGAATACCATGCAGTCTAAAAATTTATTTCATGAATATTTCAGTGATGTTAATATCTTTAAATGTAGACTTTACAGGAATAAAGTGTGCAGACTTACTAAGTTTATCGATTACCACCATAATAGAATCATTTTGTTTCTGAGTTTTAGGAAATCCTGTAATAAAGTCCAGTGATATAGTCTCCCATTTCCATTCCGGCATCGATAAGGGCTGCAATAGGTCGGATGGATGCTGGTGTTCAAATTTTACCTGCTAACAATCTTGACACTTAGCTAAGTATTATGTTATTTCTCCCTTCATATTGGGCCAATAAAATAATTTTCTAAGAGTTGTTATCGTTTTCTGGTATCCTCGATGCTCAGAATATGGTTTCTTATGCACTTCATCTAAAACTGTCAACTTTAATTCTGTTGAGTCTGGTATGTATATTCTATTTTTAAATCGTAGTAGACCATTTTTATCCATAATCAGATCTGATTTGTCTGAATTCCCTGTAGTGTCATGTAATTCTGCCACTGTTTGAGTGTACTTTTCGTCGTTATTACTTGCATACTTTATCCTCTGTTCAAGATCGCTTTCTGCCCTGCTAACATTTATTTCAAATAACCCATGAACTCTTCTGCTTAAAGCATCAACTACTTTATTTTCCTTACCCTTGATATGTCTTACCTCAAGTCGAATTCGCTCAAAAAGGCTAGCCACCTTGCTTGCCTTGCATTAAGGTCTGGCTGACTAAACAGGAATTTCACACCGCTGTTGTCAGCCAATAACAGAAACTTTTTGCCCATTATATAGTGTCACCACATTTTTAAGGCGTGTATTACCGCTGCCAATTCTAAGTCATGAGTGACGTAGTTTCGCTCGTGTTCCTTTAGTTTTTGAGATTCGTAGCAAATAACATACCCTTCTTCGGTTATGACACCACCTAGTCCTTCTTTACTGGCATCTACACAGATGGTGAAGTCTTTTTCCGGATCTGATACCTTTAAAATGGGTGCGGTTGTTAACAATCCCTTCAACTTATTAAAACTGTCTTGACACTTCTGTGACCAGTTGAACTTGGTCCCCTTCTTTTGTAACGATGTGATAGGGTAAGCAATTTTGGAAAATCCCTCTATAAATCTGTAGTAATATCCGGTGATTCCCATGAATGATCGGATATCCGCTACATCCTTAGGTATTGGCCATTCCATGATGACTCTTATTTTCTCAAGGTCGACTGTGATGCCTTTTGCAGATATTACATGTCCTAGGTACTGTATTTTCTTTTGATAAAAATCACACTTATCGATGTCATGTAGCATCCTGATGTCTTATGGTTAGCGTGTCGCACAATGGCACGAGTCATTTTCTGCATGGATACCACTTGTACTTCATGTTGCTTGCCACGTGTCCATTGCAGTTTCGCTTTCCGTCCATTGCTTCGGGCTTCTCATTCTCCCTCGATCCCGCCATAACAGTGCATTTATTCCTATTCCAACCCGGCAAGAACTACGCTGCCATGCAACACTTGTTTAAATTGTTATCGTTTTGGGTCCTAGTCCAAAGTCCTTAACTACTCATACTCATATATACATTTTGGAATATAATCTTTATTTGAAGCATATGTACTTAGTTATGTGTTAGAGTTAACCATTAACTAATGGTTGTGATTAATATGCTGAGTTGATGGAGGAGCAATGCATGTTCAACCCATTGGAGGGGTTTTCCAATGTGACATTTTACATTACAGGGGATAATCGAGTCCATATCCCAACACTACCTTAGAACGAGGGTTAGATGTTTACGTCGATGTTGTTGGTTTAAAGTTGGTGCCTGAATTGATATTACTCATTTTAATCTACATAATATATTTGCGTACTTATCTCTTAAAAAAATTAAATCGTCTTGCGTACTTATCTCTTAGTAAATTTACATCATCTCGGATTGAGAGATTTGATAATCTCACAAGGACTCAAGTCATTGCGACAATCATGATAGGTAGAAGAATAATATCGAGGATTCACCACAGTTAGCCAATAGGCCATCTCTCCCACGCAACCATGATCGTTATTCCAAAAAAAATTGAATAAGAAAAAAATTCGTGGAACATAAATCCACTTGAAAAGCTTTGTCACTTATGAGGAGAGGATCTTGTGTGACTGACCACGTGGAGCTTTATACAATTTTCAATTACCTGCAAAAATATCTAACTCTCATACCGTTTATGGTTTCAAAGATTTTATCGAACACTTATATCTTCGTAATCCCATGTATACTTAACACGTGTATTTTTCCTTAATGAGTCGGGCCATTTGTCAAGTATTTAACCAAAAAACCCATGTATTTTGCTCTCCGTATAAAGTGGAGATACCAATTTTTGAATAAATATATTTAATAATATTTTATGTATTCTTAAGATTGCACTTGGAAGTGCATGTATATGGATGCAAATGAAACTACATACAAAGTGGGCAGTCTCCAACTAGATGGGGACTCAACCTGCCACTCGGGAGATGTTCACTGAGCCAACATTGCCATTATTGCAATATAGAAAGATCTCATTATTGCCTTTAGCGGTAAAAAGATCTTTTAAGTAATAATAACATAAGTAACCATAGATGCTGTTTTAGATTCAATGGATGATACTAGAGAAAAAGATAAGATTGGCCAGCAGTAATATGACCTTCCAGAGATATTTAAGGCTTCAATATGACAGTAATATAATAAACATTGAAAGGGCAAGATACCCACTTCATTAACGCAACAGCAATGATTAGGGATTTGGATATGACAGTTTTGACAAATGACAGGAAGCTCTACAAATAAATAAAGACGAAACCGCCCGAACTGCTAATCTAGTTTCTCCTCCTCCTCGTTCATTCTGTTGGCCTTGCTGTTTGGGCTTGTTTTATCCTTCCCAGCACTCTTTAGCCATCAAGTTCCAGGGCACAGACAGATTCTTTAATTAATTGTTCAGGTTTTAAAGTCGAATCCAGCAAAATGAGCGTTTTAAATTTCCAGTTGTCAGTTAGTAGGAAGTTATTAGCTTCTCCTCCGGCACTTTCTCCAAGGGGAGAGGAGCACACTGGGTGTTCTTGTGCTTCCCTCAACAAGGGCAGTCTCAACTCCGATGTAGCTGTCATTCTCGCAGCTATGGTTTGCGCTTTCATCTGTGCGCTTGGCCTCAACTCGGCGCTCAGATGCGCACGTTGCAACACCAGACGAATGGCTGGCGACTCATCCGATGGGGTGGCTATCCGGGTGGCCAACACTGGATTGAAGAAGGCGGCCATAAAAACATTGCCGATTGTTGTTTACACATCTGCCTCTAAGCTCCCACCGGGCTTGGCCACTGATTGCCCCATCTGCTTGGCCGAATTCGGGGAAGGAGAAAAGGTGCGACTGTTGCCCAACTGTAATCATTGTTTCCACATGGAATGCATTGATAAATGGCTCACCTCGCATTCTTCATGCCCTATATGTAGACATTCTCTGAATCTCCCTAACCGAAACAGGAAGCCTGAAGGTGCAGCTGCAATTACCCAGGCCACCGAATCTAACAGATCGATTCACGTTGTGATAGAGAACACAGATTCAACTCAAGCAATTCCTCCACGCGCCGAAATGTTGGAGAGAACTCTACAAGAAGCGACGGGCGTTACGACTTCTGCACCGTTGCCTCCGTCCTGAGTTTTCCATATGGGCCGAGTTATTCATATACAAGTTTTTCATGAAATCTGTGAGATGAATCTGATATACGCAATCCCATTTTCTCAATCTACAGCCAATGTGTGCAGCTGTAATTGCAGTGCAGCTGGAAGATAGTTTCGTCGTAAAATTTTAGTATGGTCAGAATTTTTTTTGGGGGGAAATCCCCTTAGAGCTCTCGCATGTAATTATCTATCATTTTCACAAGTTCTAAAATTTCCGAAAGCTTATAAAAATACTGCAAGATTCATTCAAGATGACAAATCTGTCAGATAACTGAATTTGTTTTGTATTTTTACATCTCATGGAAATCATCATTCCCATTAACAGAGTTGAAAACTGAAACAATTAAAGTTTATAAAATATAGAGTTAAACTATAGAATCAGAGCCTTTAGGAATCTATATAAACGGTGGGCAACATGCCTGCCATCATCTTGACAACCCAAAGTGTTTCGAGCTTCATCTGTCTGAACAAAGGAATATTAAGTATCGGAGCTTATTTCTAGAATAATTCTTTTACAAAATTAATGTTTTAAAATCCATAGTATTATATTCATCCCGGTTTTAATTGGGATCATTAACCACTAAATCGTTACCATACTGACACAATCAGCGATCTTGAAAAAAAGATTAAAAAGGCAACGCGCTGCTACTGATTTCAATGTTGAAATCCAATTTTTCAAAGCAAAACAAAACGATTCCTCTGAGGCAGGCAAGCAAAGCAGCAGCAAAGAAGAACAAATCTCTTCGAAACAAAAATAAATCTCTTCAAGACTGAAGACAATACACATATGGTAAAACAAGTTGAGATTAAACTGCAAATCTCTTCAAAACTGAAGACAATAATATGGATGGGATGTTATTTTATAGAACTTTCTATTTTTTGGTGTGAATCAGTCCATATAAATTTGGACGAAATCTCTATTTTATGTTGTTTAAATTGTATTTCTGAATACATAAATAGATTCAGTATGCTGAAAAACACTTGGGACATCTGGATTATACAAACTTAGCCACTAAAATCTGCAGATCCAACCATTCATCACCAAATTTCAAGCAAAATCAAACCAAAAAAAATTAACAGGTAGAACGTTTAAACTTAAACTGCTATTTGATATGGTTTTATGGTTTCAGTTTTTGGCAGATGGGCCGTCTGCTATGCCCGTAGAAGTCTACGCGGGTCTTCTATGAGTGGGTACAACAACAGGCTCTTCCCTCCTTCAGGTCCCACAAACGCTCTACAGCATGTAACAGCCCTCCACTAGCTAATGGCCACCGACACACGCCCTACCCGCTCTCCACTAGCTATTGGCCACCGACACAAAGCTTCCACACGTATACAGGAAAATGAAGACTCAGTTACTTAGATAGGGATTTGATAAGGAGTAGGTTAATTTGGAAGTAAATCTAAGTATTTTTCAGATAAAAATAATTGGGTTTGAATTTTTTCAGATTTTTAGGGGTAGTTTGAGTTTCACATGGATCAAAGTTTCATGTACTTCAGAATCTTATTTCAAGGGTTTTGTCCTATTTTAAATCAACTTATATGCTTAGAACATCGATCAAGGTTCTGAATTGGTTGAAAATTTAAAATGGGACAATAGGAAGACCTGCAGAAAAAATAAAATAACTTTGGAGGGAAGATCGCTCGAGTTAGCCCATTCCCTTTGATAGTCTTCCAATGTGTTGAATCCAAAGTATTATTATTTTTCTAAAAGAAAGTTTCTAATACAGTTTAATGTTTTTATACACTCAACATTTCCATGTATCATTAAATTATCAGGTGCAATTAAAAATTATTTATTTAAATAATTTGTTGGTGATTTTTAAAGGGGAGATGTTTTTTCTTTAAAAGTATTTAAATCATGAATTTTACCTACTTCCCTAAAATCTTAAAAAGATAAGAATAAATATTGATAGACTTTTTTTCTTTAAAAGTATTTAAATCATCACTGATTAATTTAATTTCTGCATCTTAAAAAGATAATTTTAGATATTTCTTTTAAAGTGTAGATTTTTTCTTTAAAAATATTTAAATCATGAGTTGTTCATTTATTTCTTTACATCTTAAAAAGATAATTTTTTAATAATCACAAATATTTTTAAATCATAAATAAATAGTTTTAAATCATATTCTAATTCTTATCAATTAAAAGTAGATTTAGATTATATTTCAAGATCAAAAGGCTATTGTAACCTACATAGTATTTGCAAGAAACTCAATATACAATAGTGTCATTGTTAAGGCAACAATGAGAGTCATGTGCTTTCAAGTAACATCTAGCATTAATCCTATACATGAGCCTATATACTACCTCAATTGTAGTGTAACCTCTTTAAGCAACATCTATGTAAATATTAAACTCCTTCCAATGCTTTCAATAAAAAAAAAATCAAAGAAAGAAAAAATCTACAATAGTCAATGTTATCAATCTAGCCTAAGTTAATACAATCTCAAGACCTTGAGTGAAACAACATCATCCTGTGTAGACAAAACATGGCCACCTGAAAGTCTCATGATCCTAAGGTGAAACAACATCATCACGTGTAAACAAAACTTGTTGCTTGAAATAACTCATTGGTGCCCTCTAAGAGGGCAGACTTCCACTCTTACCATATGTGTTTGGATCTTGGCTCATTAATGTGTTACCTTATGTCTGATGATTTTTTAACTAAACAAAAGCAATTTTAAGTCAAATTAGTCATAGCCAAAACTCTAGTACTTTGTTTTAACACCTTATCCCATACATAAAAGCAAGATAGAAAACTTTAGTTGGGATTTTAAATCTAAAGATAACATTTTATAAAAGAAATTATTTGATTTTAAATATAATTTATATATATTGTATATGTAAAGGACACGTCTTTGTTTTTGAATAGAAAGCACTTGACTAAAGAAAAATAAATACTTTACTCACCTTTTCATAGGATCATACCCATACAAAGCAATTACCACTTTAGCATAAGCTCCTCTCCAAAGAAAAATCAGTCGCTTAAGCAAGAAAAGGAGATAGAAGCTCCTTCAAAGATCATATTCTCTTTCATTCACATCATGATTCATTACTTTCTTCTCTTCTTTCCATTGCATTTTTAAATGATCTTTTTTATTTGAAGTTTCTTTTTAAATATAGGTGTAAATTTTATTCAAGTTGATGTTGATAATAAAATTTCTTTGTCATATATGTGTAAAGTTTAGTCAATAACATGAAGAAGAATTAAGTATCAATTTAACATGAAGAAGAATTAAGTATCAATTTTGTGTTTGATTGTTCATAATTTTAGACACATACATTACTTAGTCATTAATGTTCATAATTAAAGTTGTTTTAATATAGTTGCAAATCTTTGCAAAAATTATAATGAATAAGTAAGAATTTTGTTGGTATTGAGTTATGTTTATGTTATTTATGTTGAATCTTATTTGTAACTAAAGAGTCAGAGTCATTGATGTTGATAATAAAAGTTCCTTCTAATATATGTGCAAATCTTCACTAGACATAATGAACTAAGCAAGCATAATCCTTGAGTTGAGTGTCCATAAACTTGGGAACATATCAGTGGTGTTTATGAAAAGTTCCTTCTAATATATGTGCAAATTTTCACTAGACATGATGAACTAAGCAAGCATAATCCTTGAGTTGAGTGTCCATAAGCTTGGGAACATATCAGTGGTGTTTATGAATTTCAATTGCAAGATATAGCAACAAAGAAAAAGCATTGAGTCTTACTAGTAACTAAAGAGTGAGAGCCATTGATGTTGATAATAAAAGTTCCTTCTAATATATGTGCAAATCTTCATTAGACATGATGAACTAAGCAAGTATAATCCTTGAGTTGAGTGTTCATAAGCTTGTGAACTTATCAATGGTGTTTATGAATTTCAATTACAAGATATAGCAAGAAAAAGCATATGATGTTGAGGCACGCTAAGTGATGTGGACAAACATCTTATCAAAGTGTTAGAAGGAAAACTTAACTATCACAATAGATTGCTACATCTTCTTTCTCTAATTCTTTATCTTGTGATCATTTGTACTCTATTATATTTTGAAATAAAAACAAAATTCTTTGCATCTAGTCAAAATAAATTATTTATGCACTTACCTTTAACTTATATGATTACATCTTGTGATCATTTGTACTCTATTGTATTTTGAGATAAAAAAAAAACTCTTTGCATCTAGTCAAGATGAATTATTTATGAACTTGCCCTTATCTTATGATTAGATTGGTGTGTTGTTGAACTTATGATTAGGTTGATGTGTTGTTGTAAATTTTAGTCCTAATTGTTAGTTTGTAAAACGTAATCATAACATTCATAATCATTATTGTATGAAGATAACTTCAATGTAATGAAAATTTGGAATTGATATTCTACCCAGATTTGTGTGCCAATTGTGTATGTTGTGTTACAAATTTATTTATGATTATTTCGAATTTCCTAAAAACTAAAACACTCCACCGTTGGGAGTTCACGTAGAGATTTATACAATTTCGAATTCCCTCCTTATACAATTTCGAATTCCCTCCTAAAGTATCTAACCGAAAACTCTCATACCGTTGAGACTCGGCGTGGAGCTTTATACAATTTCGAACTCCCTGCAAAGTATCGAACCGAAAAATCTGATACCGTCGGTTGTTTCAGAGATTTTATCGAGCTATCTTCGTAATCCTATCCATCCTTAACACACGTGTTATCTTCGTAATCCTATCCATCCTTAACACACGTGTTTTTTACATCTGGCCATTTTTGGAGTACTCATGCTGTAAAAAATCCATGTATTTTTCTCTCCGTCTATAGTGGAGATATGCGAATTTGTAAAATATATATTTTATGTATTCCTAAGATTTCACTTGTGTGTATTTTATGAAACTACATACAAAGTGGGCACTCTCCGAACAGGTGGGGACTCTACATGCTGACATGGTCCTACTTAAACACAAAATCTCTATTATGACGCCAGGTGTGCAATTATTGGAAGATAGAAAGATTTCATATTGCTTATAGCGATAAGTTCGAGAGGAGGTAGAGAGATCTTTTAAATAATAATAACAGGCGTCACCATAGCCGTTGTTATAGATTTAAGCGATCATATTTGATGTTGAGAAAAAGACGCTAATATAATTTTAGGAGATTCTCAAGAGTTCATAATGAGTGTGCTATAATAAACATTGATACCCACTTCTTAAACGCATTAACAATTATTAGGGTTTTCGATATGACAGTTCTGACAAATGACAGATAGCTCTACAGATAAATATAGCCGAAACCTCTCGGATTGTTAATCTAGTTTCTCCTCCTCGTTCATTCTGTTGGCCTTGCCGTTTGCGCTTGTTTTATCCCGCTCAGCACTCTTTAGCCCTCAAGTTTCAGGGCACTGACAGATTCTTTGATTAATTGTTGAGGATTCAAAGTCGAATCCAGCAAAATGAGCTTTTTAAATTTCCAGTTGTCAGCTAGTAGGAAGTTATTAGCTTCTCAAGCGGCACCTTCTCCAAGGGGAGAGCAGCACACTGGATGGTCTCGTACTTACCTCAACGACGGCCGTCTCAACTCCGATCTAGCTGTCATTCTCGCAGCTATGGTTTGCGCTCTCATCTGTGCGCTTGGCCTCAACTCGGTGCTCAGATGCGCACGTTGCTACAGAAGACGAATGGCGGCCGACTCATCCGATGTGGTGTTAATCCGGCTGGCCAACACTGGATTGAAGAAGGAGGCCATCAAAACATTGCCGATTGTTATTTACACATCTGCCTCTCAGCTCCCACCGGGCTTGGCCACTGATTGTCCCATCTGCTTGGCCGAATTCGGCGAAGGAGAACAGGTGCGAGTGTTGCCCAACTGTAATCATTGTTTCCACATGGAATGCATTGATAAATGGCTCACCTCGCATTCTTCATGCCCTATGTGTAGACATTCTCTGAGTCTCCTTAACCGAAACAGGAAGCCAGAAGGTGCAGCTGCAATTACTCAGGCCACCGAATCAAACAACGTGATCCACGTAGTGACACAGAGCATAGATTCAACTCAAGCGATTCCTTTACGCTCCGAAATGTTGGAGATAACTCGACAAGAAGAGACGGGCGTTACGACTTCTTCACAGTAGCCTCCGTCTTTAGTTTCTGAAAATGAAAGTTCATGTGATCCGATGAACAATGTGGGCTGAGTTATTCATATGGACCGAGTTATTCATATACAAGTTTTTCATGGAATCTGTGAGGCAAATCTGATATAAGTTTTTCATGGAATCTGTGAGGCAAATCTGATATGTACAAAATCTCATTTTCTCAATCTACAGCCACTGTGTGGAGCTGTAATTACAAGTGCAGCTGGAAGATAGTTTGGTCATGTATTGTATAAAATTTTGTAAATCGAAACAAAGATTTTAGTATGGTCATCAATTTTTTTGGAAAATCCCCCCGAAAGCACTCGCATGTATCTATCATTTTCACATGTTTTAAAATTTTCGAAAGCTTATAAACTTACTACCTAAGTAAATACAAATATTGACCCCTCGCTACAACGGACAAAAAAAATAAAGCAATTGAAGTTTATAAGATATAAAGTTAACCTATATATAAACTAGCGCAGCCACATAACCCGTGTGTGGCTGATCAACGCCGATAGGGTATTACAGCGAGTATCGAAGGGGCGCTTGGTTGTGGGAAGGTTGTTGAACTGACACTTGGTAAGGAATCTGTGTGTTATCTGAAAAAAAATAACTTAAAAGTAATAAAAGAAATCAAAGTATAGTAAATTAATGGGTGTCTCCAACATGAAATGTGTGGAGTGTTTCTTAATGATATAAAATGGTTTGCATAGATATTAATCCTTCTTAATCATTTAAACATAGCGATTATATATCCTTCCAGTAATTTTATAATATGATTAGGTAAATGTAAAAAGGTAAACATGTTAACAGATGTCTTTATAAATGTAAGGAAGTTATGAACAATAAATCTGATTTGGGAGGATGACTAAGAATATGCCAGCGTTTTCAATACACAGCCATCAGATTAGGATTTAAGATTTAAGATTGAAAGATCATTAATTAGGCCGAAAGGCGGGTACATTTAATATGTTTTTAGTACTTAAGCAGTTTTGTATGGTCAAGATTAAATATTGTTGCAATATTCATAGTCGTCCCAATAAATCAATGGTTGTGATTTCAACCACTAACTTCCTCACTATTATAAAGACATCGGTTTACATGTTTATTTTTTTACTTTTACTTAATCATATTTAAAATTTACGATGATGGCTAGCTGATTGCCACCTCTGAGTAATTAATGTTTCATTTTCTAAAGAGCCCAAGTTTACTAACCACGATTTTTACTCCAACTATTATTTTACTAGGCAAGATTTTCCTCCCTGGAGCTCTTACCGCATCGGTTATTTAATGCACAAAATTCTGCTACTCGATTATTTCTACGTTCACCACCGACAAGTGACTTGTGTCACTTGTGACTGTGCTAGTTGTACCTATTACCAATAGATGTAGGATGTAGATGTAGTAATTATTGAAATCTATATATAGATGTAGTAATTATTAAAATCTATATAAACTGTGAACATAGTTGATAGTTCTTGATAGTTCTCATTTTAGTTGTCCATTCAGGCCTATATTGAACTTTCCATGGATGGGATGTATGCCCGAAGAAGCCTCCACGAGTCTTTTATCAGCCGCCACAACAACAGGCCGTTCCACTCCTTCAGGTCCCACAAACTCTCTAAAACGGGTCGATTCTTCTAACACGGCGGTACCACCACAGCATGTGACCGCCCTCCACTAGCTAGTGGCCACCGACACACGCCTTACGTGGGCTGTATAAAGTAATTTTTTAAGAGGATCGTACAGCATCTTCATCTAAGCTTCCACGCGTATACAGGAAAAGTAGATTTAGTTATTCGTTGAGAGTCTTCCAATCTCCTTATGCTCTTATTGAACCTCCACGAACTCTCCATGCACACCTCCACGTTTCACTCAAAATATATTTTAATCTATGTTGAAAAAAATACACAAGTATTAATAATGTGCACCTAGAAATGTGTAGAAACACATTAAAGAAAAACACATCTATTATTCTACTAAATTTCCCCAACATGTATCTTCCATTTTGTCTTTTTCTTGAGTTATAGGGGCGTTTTTTTCCCCTCACATTCTACTTGGATGTAAGTCACATTCTACTTGGATGTAAGGAGGGCAATTATGAAGGAGGTTGGCATTATTAGTAATAAGATAATAGAACAATAATAAAAATAAATGAACACAGAAAAACACAATACAAGAGAGACATCGATAAACATGGTTATTTGTTGGATCTAGATTAGATTACAACCTTAATCCCTTAACATGAATTAAGGAATTAAAAAAACATGGATTGAAAAACCGAGTGTCAAAACTGCCTAAAACAAAAGAAAAAAACCACCCAAAAAAATTTGCTCGAGGACTCTGCCCCCTTGTAACCCCTTGTTGCGCTCGACGCAACGTAACAATGTGAGGTTTTAATCATGTGAAGAATAAAACACAAAACTCTCGCCAAGGACCAGGATCCAAACACAGCTGAAAAAAAAACCTCTAAATTAGGAAGATAATCAAGTTCCACAACCAACAATCTCCCATTTGGAGACTAATCACAACAACTCCACGACAGTGCTAGGCTATGTTCACATGCTTCTCATCTTCACCATCATTCTTGAAGGTGAACATAAACTAAGCAAGAATTCAGTTTCTCTTTGGTTATTGTCTCTGTTAGCATGTCTAGAGGATTATGGCTAATGTGTATCTTTTCCACCTTCAATAGTCCATCTTTTAAAACTAATTGTATGAAATGGTACCTTCTATATATGTTTATTCCTAGAATGGAAGGTTGTGTTATTTGCAAGTTGAATGCCACTCTTTCCATTACTATACAACCTATTATTCTCCTACTTCTTTCCCAATTCCTTCATAAACCTCTGTAACCAAATCATATTTTTACTAGCCTATGTAGCATCGACGTACTCTACATCTATTGTTGAAAGTGAAACAACCTTTTGAAATCTTGAAATCCAACTAACTATTATTCCACCTACAATAAAACATACTTTGTGGTGCTCCTCTTTCTATATGTATCACCTGTCATATTTGAATCAACATATCTTTGTAGAACATTATGTGAACCTCCAAAACATAATGCCTAAGTAGTAATACCTCTCAAATACCTAAGAATCCACTTACTGTCTTCCAATGCTCTTTATCTTGATTGTTCATATCCCTACTCACAACTCCCACTACATGTACAATATATGACCTTATGGACACCATCACATACATCAAGCTGGAAATTGTTGATGAGGACAGAACCTTGAACATGTAGTCTATTGCTCCCGAGTCTTGGGACACATCACCTTGGTCAGTTTGAAATGGTTGCCCAAAGGTGTACTAACTATTTTTTCATCCTACATTTTAAATCTTTCCAACACCTTCTCTATGTACTCACCCTAAGACAATGTTAATTTGGAATTTTTCCCATCTTTTGTTATTTTCATACCAAGGATTTGCTTTACAGTGCTCAAATCCTTCATCACAAATGAATTAGATAATTTTATTTTGAGTACATTTATATCCTATGTGTAAGACCCTGCGACGAGCATGATATCTACATACAAGAACAAGATAATATAATTATCATTATCCAGTCTCCTAAAATAAACACAGTGGTCAGAATGGCATCTACTATAACTTTGCTCTGTCATAAACCTATCAAAATTCAAATACCACTACCTTGGAGCTTGCTTTAGGTAATACAAGCTCTTCTTCAACCTGCATACTAATTTCTCCTTCCCTTTGACCTCACACCCCTATCATTTCTACATATAAATCTCTTCCTCCAAATCCACATGGCGAAAATATGACTTTACATCTTACTTCTCAAGATGATAATTTGTTATTGCCACTACACTTAAAATAGTTCTTATTGAAGTTATTTTAACAATAGGAGAAAATACTCCATCAAAATATACACATTTCTTCTTTGCAAAACCCTTTTACAACAAAGCTAGCCTTGTACCCATTTTTGTCGCCATCTTCTTCCTTCAACTTGTATACCCATTTATTCTACAATGATCTTTTACCTGTAGGCCAATGAACCAAGTCCTAAGTTTGGTTATCTACCAAGGATTCCACCTCCTCTTTCATGCCTTGATCCCACTTCCTTCTAGTTTCTACCTACATGGTTTCTTCATATCTTTCTAGTTGCCTCAAGATTTGTTCTACTTTCTCTATCAATATGAACAAATCCTTCACAATCTAAAGTCTTCATAAATGAATAATTTACCTTTTTACATGTCCATTCCCCCTCTAGAATGACACCATGCAAGGAACTTGAAGGCCCTCTATTTATTAAGTAAACAAAAATATCCACAACTTCATCCCAAAATTGTATAGACAATCCTCCATGCAATCCCATACCCCTTGCACGCTCCATGATTATCGTGTTCATCATTTCAGACACACTATTTTATTATGGTGTTTTCGGAACCATATTCTATCTACAAATCCCAATGTATGAACAATAACTATCAAACTCCTTGGTGCAGTATTCTCCTCCATTATCCAATCTGAGACACTGCAAGAATCTAACACGACGATACCACCATGCAAGGAACTTGAAGCCCCTCTATTTATTAAGTAAACAAAAATATCCACAGCTTCATCCCAAAATTGTATAGACAATCCTCCATTCAATCCCATACCCCTTGCATGCTCCATGATTATCGTGTTCATCATTTCAGACACACTATTTTATTATGGTGTTTTTGGAACCATATTCTATCTACAAATCCCATTGTATGAATAATAACTATCAAACTCCTTCGTGTAGTATTCTCCTCCATTATCCAATCTGAGACACTTCAACTTATTTCATATCTCATTCTCAGCCAAAAATTTCCATTCCGTAAAAGTATCAAAGACAACTGATTTTTTTCAAATGCAATAAAATCAAGTTTTCCTAGTCTCGTCATCAATAAAAGTAACATAATAATAAGAGCCACCAAGATATGATACCTGATTCGGTCCCCATACAGATATGCATGCACAAGCTTTAACTTTCCACTCTTATTTTTCTTCCCAACTCTGAGAAATATGACTCTCTTATGTTTTCCATAAACACAATGTTGACAAAAATCCAAATCAACCTATTTCAAATATGGTAATAAATTTCTTGAGTGGAGAATATGCATCCCCTTCTCACTCATGTTCCCAAGCCTATGATGCCATAATGTTGTATATGCTTCTGTAGAAACTAAAGAAATAGAAGAGTCAACATTACTAGTACATAAATTCAACGTACTTGGACCTTCTCTCATTTTGGTGTTATCAATGATCCTTTAGCGACCTTCCACGAGTTGTCTGAAAATGTAATTGTACAGCCTTCAATTTCCAACTGCCCCACTGAAATTGGATTTCTTCTGAAATCGGGAATGTGGTTCACCTCTTTCAACAACCATTGGTTTTCGTTCTGTAATTTTATCTTTATTTTATCCTTTTCAACAATTTTACATGGTTTATCATCACCCAAATAAACTTGTCCAAATTCACTTTGAACATAGTCTTGAAAACACTTCCTATGAAGTGTGGCATGAAATGAATCCCCTGAGTCTACCACCCAAGAATCAATAATATTATCTAATAAAGGGATTAAAGAATCTTGAAACACATCACCTGCTACATTTCCTTCCTAATTATTTTCATGTTGTGCATCTCCTTGTTTTCCTTTTCAATACCAACAGTCTTTCTTCATATGTCCTTTCTTCCCGCAATGTTGGAAATCCAACTTTCCTCTGGATTTGGATCTTCCCTTCCTAGAATTCCCACGATTTCATGGGCTCTTTCCTCTCTCCCTTATCTTCCCCACTTTTCCACAATGAAAGCATTACTTGATGTGCCACCTAATATTCAATGTCTCAATTCCTCGCTAATGATAAATTAGCAACATCATCAAACTTTAAAGTGTTTGAACCATATACATAATTACTCATATCCATGACAAAGACATTCCATCTTTCTGGCAATAAACACAAAATAAAAATATCCCTAACCTTATTATCAAAGTTTACTCCTACAGAACTTAACTGACTGGTCACCGTGTTAAACTAATTTAAATGACCAGCAACAGACCCACCTTCTAACATCTTCATATTAAACCAACACTTCATAAGAAATAACTTCTTGGAGGATGAGGTTTTTTCATACAGTTTATCCAATGCCTTCATTAGATATTTCATTTTCTTCTCTTTTGAAATGTTGAAAGCCATTGATGTTTCTAGGCACAATTGTATTGTTCCTAGTTCCTTTATGTCAAGAACCTCCCATTATTCATCCTTCAATTTCCAACTTCTCTTCTATTACGCCCAATGTTAGAAAAATATTCCTATGATATAGATATTCCTCTATTATAATCTTCCATAGCCGATAGTTTGGGTGATTAAAATTATCAACCCTAAACTTTCCTTCTTCCACCATTGCTCCTACTCGAACCAGGAACCCTCCTTTCCTACGCGTTTATAATCCAAATAGACCTTCGACTCTAATACTAGTTGTTAGGAATAGGATCACAAAGCACTAATAAAAATAAAATAAAAAAGAAAGTGGAAATAAAAATCATAAGAACATAATACAAGAGAGACACTGATATATGTGGTTCACCCGACATGGGCTATGTCCACAGAGAAATAGCGAGTCCTTCCTTTATTTTTTCCAACAAAATGAATGGATAAACCCTACAAGACATCCTCTGCAACCTCATATTCACTTTCTCAGAGTATCATCTCTCAAACACAATACTCTCTCTCATTTCATATTAACTTCACCATTACAATATAATATATAGGATCTCACATCCAAAATCCCTAATCCATTGAATTGGATTGGATTACAATCTTAATTCCTTAATCGAAATTAGAAATCCATGGGATGGAAAACTGCATGCCAAAACTGTTCAAAATGAATGCAAAAAACCGCCCATTTTTTTTTTGCGCTCTCAATGCAACGTAACAACACATGTGGGTAATCGTGAAAAGAATATAACACAAATTAACCCCCACCGGGGATTGGGATCCAAACTCAGTTGAAACAAGACCTATGAATCAGAGAGATATTTAGGATCCAATCGACATCACTGCCTTTAGCCTTTCTAGTAGACGAGTTCTCATTTTGAGGTAAGTTTTATGTCAGATGTCATATTTATACTTGTTACATTATACAAATTTAAACTTAGCTTGTAAAATTCTTTGCGTATTGTTTAAAAGCGGTATTTATTCCACTAGGATGTATTAAAACCTTGATATGAACCCAAAGCTTAACCCGCAACCACCCCCACAAGACCCATACATGGAAATTAATCATTTAGGTGAAATTAGAAACCTAATTGGTGACCTTGGGAATACTTGACACCATTGTTGCTTCCACTAGCCATGCATGTGGCTAATCATCTAAGATGTATAAATATAGGGCTAGGATGAGAGAATACAATAAAAATGACATGAATAAGTTAGAGATGAAACATATGGATATTGCAAAGAAAACATTCTCCAATTGTTTATTCAACATAGAACCAATCCACCCCCTTATTCAAGAAAGAAGCACCTTTACATGGATTGGTGCACTTTCCAACCATTCAAAGACAACTAGATAAGTAGGTGGGTCATGTTATTCGATAAACCTCCTTACAATAACAAGGAGGTTCCATTGTAATTTCTAAGTAAACTATAAGTCAAGTTTATCTTAAGTCGACATGTCAATTACTTTGACAAGGTGAATTCTAAGGGGTTGGTCTTCGGTCCTCTAAGGATCAATAAAGGTTCAATCCTAACACAATGAAATGACTTCCCCTTCTTAGGTGTATTTCTAAGCCCCCCTGCCCCCTTCCACCATTAAACTACCTTAGCTTGGAGACAAGATTCATGTGACTAGTACTACGATATCCATCCTCACATGTAGCATACTTCAACATAGTGTATTTGTTGCAACATCCCATTAATATGTATCTATAGATGATGTTAAATACGAATTGTAGGGCCTTTAAGCCACACTATCGATTGTAGATAAACCATGACATTTGTCTAGATTGGCCATTTTGGTTCTAATTCAATTTTTCTTGATCCACGCTCTCATTGCCAACATACTTGTTATGGACACCATAGGTTCTTATGTATGATAGTTTCTTGGATGATGCTACTATTATTTTTTGATATATTTTCATTGATTATGTATATAATTACAATTGACAAGCATTTGGTAAACAAAACTTCAAAGTATTTGTAAATGCCTAATTGTTTGGCATGTACATCTCCTACGATTTAATACACGTGTCGAGGTGGAAATATACATACTCTTCCATTGTTGATGTAGGAGTTGTAACAACTTGTTATATGGGGGCACCTCACACACAAGTACTATTGAGATGAGTTCAAGTTTTATTTTCCCAAAAAATAAAAAATAATATATTTTATTATACTTGAAAAGAAAATACATTCAACATATGCATATAACATTACTAGAAAAAGCCTTGCATGGATTCTCGATCAATAAAATGTAATACCTATCTAAAATTGACCTCATAACTCGCCTCCATACTAACCATACATTTCAAGTCTTACCTCCATAAGAATGAGACCATTTCTATCATTTTCAAAAAATAAATGTTCAAAATGAAATTCGTAATTGATCTCTCCAATGTTACTAAAGTTTCCTTTCTCAAACCAATATTATCACGTAACTCATCAAGAATTATCTCAGATATTACAAAAAAGTAAATCATAAGTCCTTCCCTCAGATGATCTAAAAACACTCATTATGAACTGGTATGTGGACAAACTATCAAGCAGAACACACTATAGATAAAAACAACCATCATGTAGCATAAGGCCACATAAATATAAGATATTTTGGGAATATTTTCCCATTTGTTTCTTAAATAAGGTTTTAAAGAGTTGACCAACATAACCATCCTTTTCTTCCAAGATTACCCAATTACCTATATCACTTACTTTGGAGGGTCTATAAGATTTAGAGTTTTGTTCTCTATAAACATGGAAAACAAAAATTACTTTAAAAACAATAGTCATTCTTTTAATCTAATGAAAGATAGGTCTTAGAACTAGATTATCCATTTTGCATTCCTCTCTCATCCACTTTATGACCACCTGTGAGTCACCAAAGACTTGTAACTTGGATACCTCTTTCTCATAAGATAATTTGATGAACAACCTCAATGCTAGAAGCTCAACATAATTTTTTGAGCCCCCTTCCAGTCTTTCCTTAAACTTAAATACATGATGAAAACTGTTTATAAAACTTATGCCATCTACTTCACATGTAGGTGGAGTTCCTTGATTGGCTCCATCAAAATATCCCCATGCCCTGTATTTTTTAGTGGGCTCATGAGGTAGTTTCCTATGAGGGATGACCTTAGTATTAGGTTTAAAACTGACAAATATAGATCTTCTTTGAGCTACATATTGAAAAGGAGGGAAAAATCTCCCTTCAATTATGTCAACATTTCTAGCAAGCCTATTGCCCCATGATACTATTAAAGGAATAGATTTAAATTCCTCAAGTTATGGCCTTTGTTTCCATTGTTTAAATCATTCTACAATTTATTCTCCTTGCAAAGAATCCCTTATCGATTTTAGGCATTCCATTTCAACCCATACCTTGGATGAATAGGTATAGGATATACTTAGATAGCTAATGGTTTCTTCTTATTCCTTACATAAAGCACATTGACTTAGGCCTTATCAATTATTCTTCTACAATACCTCTTAGATAAGGGATTTATTCTTTATGGCTATCCATATGAAAATTCTTTCCTTTAGATGGACCTAATCCTCTAAAGTGGTTTCCATCATGATTGGTTTTCTTCGGGCCTATTATCAACAAACATTGCTTTATATCTTAATCCAGGGATACATAAAACTAAAATTGAATTATTGATCATACTAACTCATCCTTCGCCTCCTTGAGATGAACATGACACACCTTTAATTTAGCTATGTAATCCTCCCACTGTTCAATCTCAATTCCTATCAAATGAAGAATATTTCCCCTCTTCCATTCTTGTTTCCAAGTTGTTAATTGTGACTTCTGTAGAGGTTTTCTGAGCTAGATTAAAAGCATCATTCCCTTAAAGAGATAAAATAAAATTGTGAAATAATTTATAAATATCTCTACTCCCCACCCTAGGGTTAAACCCTATCCTCACCTTATCTTCATTCTCAACTCTATAGACTAGCCAATTTCCTATGAGAGGAAAGACTAATACAATGTCCTTCCAAACAATAAAGTCCACATGATTGATATTTTAGATAGATTATGACACAATATTATGATTAAAGTAACTCACTATTGATGTTTTTGTGTCATGCCTTCTGGGTCATCTTTGACTCAAGGTTATAATCTATGTGATGCGTACAATACTATCTTATGACACTGAGATCATGCCTCTTGGCTTGTTTTTTGAGTGTGTTTGTTAGTTCTGTGATGTTTACATTTACAATTTAGGGTTGTGGGAAAAGAAAGAGTTAGTTCTTGGAAATAGCTCTACTTGAGGATAATTTCCTTCTTTGTTGATTCTTCTTCTTTCTCCTCTCCCCTTGATTAAAAACTGTACATACTTTTCAAAATCTACAAAGAAAAACTACTCTTAAAGTAGATTTCGATCTTTAAAAAAAAGCTATATAAATAGTTCAAAATCCATTTTCCTCTTAATTGAGAACTCTACATGCTTTTCAAAATCCACAAAGAAAAACTACTCTTAAGATGGATTTTGAACTTTGAAAAAAAACTAAATAAATAATTCAAAGTCCACTACCTACATGTATAAATAGTTCATAATCCACTGCTTGTAAAACAGGTCTCATGTAAAAAAGAAAAGTGAAAATAGAGATCGAAATCTTTGAATAAGATCAATCAAAGTACCCATATACAAAGTACCCATTAGTTACGTCGAAAGGCGTACACCTATTGATAATGGGCAGATTTAATAGGTGTTTACTTTTTTACATTTACCTAATCATATTTAAAAATTACTTTGATAGCTCACTGATTGCCACGTAAGTGATTAACATAAATTAAAATATTAACACCAAATAAATGAAGCTCAACCATTTATTTGTTAATCAATAATAAAATTTAATATTTTCTTTTAATCTTAACAGACTTTCGACAACAAGACGCATATTGAGCCAGACAAACTCCCCCAAAAAGATGAGGACCGACCAAAGAACCCATGCAAGGATGAGTGGGTTAGAAAAATGTATACGTGGAGCTTTATACAATTTCGAATTCCCTGCAAAAGTATCTAACTGAAAACTCTCATACCGTTGGTCGTTTCAGAGATTTTATCGACCGCTTATATCTTCGTACTCCTATCTTTTTTTAACACTTGTGTTATTTACATCGGGCCAATTTTCGAGTAGTCTCTTAAAAAACCATGTTTATTTCTCTCCGTACAAAGTGGAGATATGCGAATTTATAAATATATATATTTAATAATATTTTATGTATTCCTAACATTTCACTTGGGAGTGCATGTATATTGCATGCAAATGAAACTACATACAAAGTGGGCACTCTCCAACCACGTGTGGACTCTACCTGCCAGTCGCGAGATGTTCACTGAGAGAAAGTTGCTGGTCCCATTTAAACACAAAATCTCTTTTATGACACCAGGTGTGCCATTATTGGAAGATAGAAAGATCTCAGATGGCCTATAGCTTAAAGTTTTCAAGAGGAGGTAAAGAGATCTTTTAAGTAATAATAACATGCGTAACTATAGCCGCTGTTGGAGATTTAAGCGGTCGTATTTGATGTGGAGAAAAAGATATGATTGACCGGTAGTAATATGATTTTTAAAAGAATCTCAAGGGAGTGTGATATAATAAACACTGAAAGGGCAAGATACCCACTCCATAAACGCAGCAGCAATTATTAGGGTTTTGTATATGACAGTTCTGACAAATGACAGGTAGCTCTACATATAAATATAGACGAAACCGCTCGGACTGTTAGTCTAGTTTCTCCTCATCATTCAATCTGTTGGCCTTGCTGTTTGCGCTTGTTTTATCCTGCTCAGCTCTCTTTAGCCATCAAGTATCCAGGGGACGAGCAGATTCTTTCATTAATTGTTGAGGATTTAAAGTTGAATCCAGCAAAATGAGCGTTTTAAATTTCCAGTTGTCAGCTAGTAGGAAGTTATTAGCTTCTCAAGCGGCACCTTCTCCGAGGGGAGAGGAGCACACTGGGTGGTCTAGTACTTACCTCAGCGAGGGCACTCTCAACTCCGATCTAGCTGTCATTCTCGCAGCTATGGTTTGCGCTCTCATCTGCGCGCTTGGCCTCAACTCGGTGCTCAGATGCGCACGTTGCTACAGAAGACGAATGGCGGGCGACTCATCCGATGGGGTGGTAATCCTGCTGGCCAACACTGGATTGAAGAAGGAGGCCATCAAAACATTGCCGATTGTTGTTTACACATCTGCCTCTAAGCTGCCACCGGGCTTGGCCACTGATTGCCCCATCTGCTTGGCCGAATTCGGGGAAGGAGAAAAGGTGCGAATGTTGCCCAACTGTGATCATTGTTTCCACATGGAATGCATTGATAAATGGCTCACCTCGCATTCTTCATGCCCTATGTGTAGACATTCTCTGAATTCCCTTAACCGAAACAGGAAGCCAAAAGGTGCAGCTGCAACTAGTCAGGCCCCCGAATCAAACAACGCGATCCACGTAGTGATAGAGAGCACAGATTCAACTCAAACGATTCCCCCACGCGCCGAAGAAGCGACGAGCGTTACGACTTCTTCACCGTTGCCTCCGTCTTTAGTTTCTGAAAATGAAAGTTCATGTGATCCGATGAACAATGTGGGCTGAGTTATTCATATGGGCCGGGTTATTCATATACAAGTTTTTCATGGAATCTGTGAGGCGAATCTGATATACGAAATGCCATTTTCTCAATTACGGCCAATGTGTGGAGCTGTAATTGCAGTGCAGCTGGAAGATAGTTTGGTGTAATATTGCATATAATTTTGAATCGGAACAAAGATTTTAGTATGGTCATAAACTTTTTAGGGAAAATCCTGAGAGCACTCGCACGTAATTATCTATCCTTTTCACAAGTTTTAAAAATTTCGAAAGCTTATAAAAATACTAAGATCCGTTTATGTTAATAATATGACAAATCTGTCAGATAACAGTATTAGTTTTGTATTTTTACGATCATCGCCATTAAATTGAAGAATATTTTAGAAACAAATTAATGTTTTAAAATCCATAGTTTTATATTCATCCAGGGTTTAATTTGGATCATTAACCACTAAATCGTTACCCTACTGACACAATCAGCGATCTTAAAATAGGTTAAAAAAAGGGCAACGCGCTACTACGGTTTCAATGTCGAAATTCAAAATTTCAAAGCAAGACAAAACGATACCTCTGAGGCATGCAAGCAAAGTAGCAGCAAAGAAGAGTAAATCTCTTCAAAACTGAAGACAATAGACATATGGTAAAACAAGTTGAGATTAAAAAGCAAATCCCTTGAGTACTCTCCGGTGTCTTTGGTTGCTTCTTCAATACCTACGGTTTTGAAATTTTCCATGGATGGTTTTATGGTTTCAGTTTTTGGTAGATGGGCCGTCTGCTATGCCTGAAGAAGTCTACACGGGTCTTTTATCAGCCGGCACAACAACAGGTCGCTCTCCCTCCTTCAGGTCCCACAAACGCTCTACAGCATGTAACCGCCCTCCACTAGCTAGTGGCCACCGACAAACGCCCTACGTGGGCTGTACAAAATAATTTTTTAAGAGGATCGTACAGCAGCTCCATCGAAGCTTCCACACGTATACATGAAAAAGTAGACTTAGTTACTTCGATAGTCTTCCAATGTGCCGAATCTGGAGTTAAAAGCGTCTTCTCTATATTATTATTATTATTATTTTTTGACTTTATTTAATTTTATTGATTTAGTGATGGGTAAATAAATTTTATTGATTTAGTGATGGGTAAATAAAGTTAAAATTTTTAAATAATTTGTTGGTGATTTATAAAGGGATAGATGATATAGTTTAGGAAGATATCTTTTAGGAATCATAAAACTAATCATAAATAGTTTTAGTTTATATATTAATTTTTATCAATTAAAAGTAGGTGTAGGTTATATTCTAAGTTTTAAGAAGTTAAGTTTTTAGAAATTAGAAGTAGTTTTAGATCATGTACTAGTTCTCATGAAGTAAAAGTAGGTTTAGGTTTTACTCCATAATCAAAAGGTTATTATAACACTATAAGTAGTTTAAGGTTATACTCTATAATCAAAAGGTTAGAAAAATCAATATTCAACATTCTCATAACTTAAGCAATTGTATTCTCATAGCTTAAGCAATTGTGGAGTAATGTACTTTCAACTTTTTTTTTTGATTTATTTCAATTTTAAAGGATATTTCTTTATCCAAAATAAACCTTTGGGAACCAAATAGTCCATTGCTTTAAGAAAATATTTTTCATTAATTTTTTTTTTCTATGTAAGAAAAAGTTTACAATATAAGGCTACCTTCTCTCTTAATACAATCTCAAGATCTTTTGGTGCAACAAGAGTGTTATCCCCATTTTGTGGGGTAACTAAGGAGATCATGTCTCGAGGCTCTCAGGTTGCAGATATGGAGTACCGAGAGACTACATGACTAGTAGCATCCACTTGCACAGATGGAGACCCTTCTCACCACCACTGAGGTTAGGATTTTCAGGATGGCATCCACCATACCCGCTGGCTTTCGGAAGACAATGGGCCTTGCTCCATGATGTACAAGTCAGGTATTATGGTGAGTGCCATTTCAATATTTGAGGCATTTGAGTATGTTGTATCTTAGATTGCTTTAGACTTCATGACATATGCTTGGACATTATGCCTTTTGCCCTGTTTCGCCTCGGTGGTTGACATTGTGCCATAGTAAGTGGTCTTCCTTAGGAATGGGTTTGCTACTAGGGAACTCCCTTGAAGAGCCATCGTACCATTCTTGATCATACTTACAACTTTTCATTGCTTAAACCCCCCCACCCTCGCCACCACCCCCTCCCCCATTTCCTTATCTCTTGGGATTTTAGGGTGTATTGACCCAAGAAGGGGTTGTCCCTCATTCTATGGGAAGAAGGGGCTGAAGGCCCAGAGGAATTGTTGTTGGGTAAAAGATAAAATCCTATGTATAAACTTTCCAAATGCTTCACCTAGGGATCCACCAAGAAAGCAATGAAACACTTATCTGTAAGAAAAGAGGGACCCACAAGAAATATGATTATGAATGCTTGAAAGGTTAGTTGGAGGACATGAGGTCTCATCACGAGCCTACCTATCATGTTCATGGATATCTAGTGGTATGACATTACCATCATCTGGTCACCAAGCCAGGGTAATGGCTCTCAGTTGCATTGCTAAGAGAAAGGGGGTCTCATCACGAGCTAGCCTTCTCATTTCCACTAGGTTTTTGTGACTGACATTGTTATTATTTGGACACCATGCCAAGACAATCACCTTCAACTTGTTCTTAAATTATGAAAGAAACAAAGAATGGAAATGATCCACTTTTATGAGCGGAACATAATGAATAACTGACTGAATACAATAACACAAAGATACGAAGAACAACAACAGATATCCAGTGAACAATACTTCTATTTAATAAATAAAATAGGATGACATTGTAAAACAATAGAATTGAAACAACTTGCTCGAATGGTGGTAGCTATCTCTGAGAAGAGATGTGGCTGCTACTCACACCTTTCTGAGCAGAATGATTACAATGAGGCTCCAGAGGCCTTTTTAACATTACTCATGAATTTCAAAATCCTAGACATCCAAAAACCTAACCCTAGGAGATGAAATGCCAAAAGTTATGTGGGCCCCGATGGGTAAGTTGGTACCTCAACTTCCTGGGGTCGTAACTTTTTCATACGATCTCTGTTTTAGGTGTGTGATAGCTCGTTGGAAAGTTCTTTTTGAGAACTACACATTATGCTATTAGAATTAGTCTTTTCTTTCACTATGACAAGCAAAAAGAAAAAGAAAAAAAAACACTATTTAAGGCTCCAAAATGGCCCCGGAAGTACAAAAAGATGTACTGACATGAAAAATTCCAAAATAAGCCAGTTGGAATAGGTGGGAAACCACCAATATCCACCTAGATGTTGTGTAGGGCTTTAGGATAGCCTCGAAAGTGCATAACCCACAATTACAAAGAAATGTCATCATTACAGAGAAATATGTTGAACTAAAAGCTATCAAGAGGAGTTAGTTGGAATAGGTGGGTGGCCACCAATATCCACTTGGATCAATACTGCCCCCTTAGGAAGAAATGGTCTCCATTACGTTGAGTTTCCCTATCA